>VZSE01007447.1:16977-55232 GCA_013398275.1 Promerops cafer
CCGCTCCGCCGCCGGTGACGGGGCTGTGGCCGGGGGTCTCCCCAGGGTCTCACCGCGGTGCCCACCTGGCCCCACCGCCCCCGCCCAAGGGACTACACGCCCCAGAGCCCCCCGCGGCCGTGCGGGGGCGCGGGGTACTGTGGGACTTGTAGTCCTTTCGCGGGCTCAGCCCCACCCCGAGCAGCGGCGGCCGCCGCCCCCGCGCACTACATCTTCCGTCGGGCATCGCGGCACGCCCGCGGGCCGCCGGCGGAGACATTTGCGAGGCGAGTGTCTCCAAGATGGCGGCGTGGGGAAGGAGGCGCGCGGGCCCCGGCGGCACCAACAGCGGCGGCGGCCGGGACAGGTGAGGGGCGGCCGNGAGGCGCTCGGCGGGGCCGGGCCCGGGGAAGGTCAGCGCGGGCCGCGGCGCGTCTGAGGCAGCGCTGCCCGCGGCGGGATGCGGCGCTGCGGGCCGGGTAGAGGAGGGCCGGGCCCGGGAGGCTCCTTCCGTCCACGGCTATTTTTAAAGGCGGGGAGGGAGCGGCGAGTCCTCCAGGGTGACCTCCTTCTGCCGGGACCGCGGCGGGCAGGGAGCTCGGTACCGCGCTCCGGCCTCTGCCGGGGCGGAGGAGCGGCCAGCACAGGCTGGAAATACCGCCGGCGCAGCGGTGGAAGTTTGGGAAGCGCAACTTTAAAATGGGAAAAAGAGACAGAGGGAAGTCTCACAGAATCAATTAGGTTCGAAGGACCTCTGAGATCATCGAGTCCAACCTGTGACCGATCCCCACCCCGTCACCCAGACCAGAGCACTGAGTGCCACCCAGTCTTTCCTTAAACACCTCCAGGGACGGTGACTCCACCACCTCCCAGGGCTGCCCGTTCCAGTATTTAATCACCCTTTCCGTGAAGAAATCCTTCTAGATGTCCGACCTGAACCTCCCCTGGCATAGCTTAAGACAGTGTCTGGTCGAGCTACTTTAAAATCTGTGTGCACAGCTCTCCACCTGCTCAAAATGTCTGGGTTTATCCCTCATTTCCTGACGTTGGCATTTTTCTGTTCTGCCCCAGGGCTGACTGATGTAACCGGCAGCCGCTGAAAGCTGCTGCAGTGTTTTCTGAGTTTGCCTTTGTCCTGCCGCCTCGCCTCGAAACTCTGATATCCCTCTTAATTAGAAACTCTGATATCCCCCTTAATTTGTGTTGTGGCTTTTGCTTCGCTTTGTTCCCTTGCTGTGATCCAGCAGTGTTTGCTTTGATGCTGTTGAATCTACACGGCCAAGGAGAGCCACAAGTAGCCCTGAAAATTCTGGCGCTAATGTGAATTGCAAGAATGCTGCCTGTGTTCAGGGAATTCAAAAGTAATTGAACTGGAAGGGCCAATGGAATTCATGTATCGGCGTGGTTTAAATAAACAACTAAGAATACCACAGTGGTAAAACTGTCTGCAGCCAGTGCTGGCACTGCCCCAGCACGGGAGGGAGGTGTGGAGTTTTCATGTGGCAGACGTGTCCTCCCAGCAGAAGGGAAGAAACAGAATATGGAAAAGAACACTTAATAGCTTCAATTATTCTTCCAGGGTGAAAACTGACTCAGACTTAAAAGTGAGTTGTTACTGTGTAACTTCATCTGTGACCTGTACGATAATCTAATTATTGTTTGAGATGATTTTTTTTCAAAGCTGTGATTGCTCTTGATCTTATGATCAAAAATATTCATAACACAAGTCACTCCACGAACCTGCTGCATGTATTATTTTTCCTTTGCCAGTGAGAAGGGTATGGAAGAGAACAGAACAGATCCTCCCCTGAGCAGCGCTTCACAATCTCCATCAAAAGCTGGTGGTTCTTCAGGTGTCACCCTGTACAAACGTGACAGGAGGATAATTCCAAAAGGTGTTGGGTGATGTCAGTGAGGTGCTGCTTCCTCCTGGTAGTTGCAGAGCAGGAGATGTGGATGACTGGGCCTCTGCCTCTCCATCAGTGGCTGATCCCAAACCACACCTGCCCGTCCTGTCGGGCTGCTGCAGCGCCAGTTGTGCAAAGGCAGCGCTGACAGACCTGATGTCATCACATGATGATGTGTGCTTTTTATAGGGTGAATACACTTTTCTTACTCTGGGCAGGATTCTTGTCCAAAGCCACGTTCCTTTGAACTGAATGTGCTGATCCAGTTTTCTTGGTAACTGAGCTGTTTCAAGGAGTGTTTGTAGTTGTCAGCCAGCCTCTCTAAAAGGCATCTGTGTGTCGGAGGTGGTGTGAGGAGACTCAGTACTGAATAAAATCCTGTCTGCTGTGAGACTAGAGCAGCTTTCATTTAAAATTATATATAAAAAAAAGACCAGCATATATGTGGAGACTGAGTCCCTTCATAAGTGACTTTATTGATACAGAGAAAGCTATAATTGGTTTAAAAGTGCTTTCCTTGCTAGAAGTGAATGTAAGGACATTAATTTCAAAGGATGTTGACTGTGAACTCCAGCTGGCTCTGGTGGTGAAATAATAATGTTAAACAAAATAACCAAAAACACTGAAGGGAACCAACTAAATATTTGTTTTTCTTCATTCTGGATAGACTCTTTAATAGAGCCTGTCTAAAGGGAATTGTTAATCTGTAGACCAAAACAACTTTTTCATACAGAACAGACACTGGATTGTACTGGGTGTTTTTGTATAAAAGGCAGCCCGGTGCCCGCCAGAGCAGTGGACAGCATGTTGTTTGTTCCCCTGGGAGATGTTCTGACAAACTCTGGAAAGAACAGCTTCCATGTCATCACCACTGCCTGCACTGGCTCCTCTGTGCCCTCCCAGAGCTCTCCTTTCGCTACCTGCACTGCTCAGATTTCTGGTACTCTGCTTGCAGCAATGATTGACCTATTTCCATCAGCCTGGCTAATCATTAGTTGACTTAAAATTGACACCTCCTTGTTGTCTGGGGCTGGATTTGTTGTAATGGTCTGGTGATGTTTTCCTTAGTGTTCAGGTAATGTTGTCCCTCCCTGAGGCTGCTTGAAGAGCTTCCCAATGTTCTCCTGTCCTTTTTCCTATTTGAATTAAAGGTGCATCTTTTGAATTCAAGCTTTGCTTTATTGCCCTGCATTTCCTGTTCTTCCTCTGCTTGAGTGCCCTTCTTAAAGCCCCAGGCCTGACAGCCCTGGCTGAGGGCTTGAGCCTGGGAGATTGTGGGGACCTTCAGCAGAGAAACAATTCTCCAAGTGTTTAGGGTGGGATGTGTTTGTGCTTTCTGTGCACCATATCCTGAGTAGAAACATACACTGGGGAATATGACTGGGAGGTGGAGTATTTCCACTGAGAATTAAAGCCATGCCACAGCTCCTTCCTTAATCTTGAAATTAAATTAAATTTCAGGAAGGATTTCTGTTGGAGGGACATTTAGGGTTTGGATTTGTCATGCCTTGACTCCATTGACTTCCTCCAGCTTGGCTGTGATGCCAGCAATGCTCCCAGACATGCTCTGGCCATCTGTAATGTCCTTTTTCTGAGATCTTGCACAGCCAGCATGAAACCCCTCTTGCACTGCTGAGCTGGACTGTGTGTGCTGCTTGTGACCAGGTGTTATCACACTGCTGCAAGCTTCTCCTTTCTAATTTTTTTAACTACTTATCAAACTGGTCTCCATTTTCAGTTAATCTGACTGTTTGGTGCTCTGAGCAAAACTCTTGCCCAGGAAAGAAAACTTCAACAAAACTTGACCTATGTGTTATGGGAGAGGCTCAAAAGAACTTTTGTTTTTGCCCAGAACTGTACTTGTGCAGCTTAAGATTGTTTCCAAGTGTGATTTTGAGCATTTGCAGAACTGAGATAGTTGGATAACTTGAAACTCTCACCAAAGAAAGTCTGTCTGGCAGGTGCCATTAGTTTGAAGGCAGCAAACTCAGGAGGCTCAGTCCTTCTCCCTGCAGGTGGGCAGTAGTAGGAGGATGCTGAGGGTTCTCCCAGGATGTTTTCCCCTGCCTTGTTCTCAGTGCTCTGTTCCTTTGCTTCTGCTTTTGCCACTTGGCAGAACGGAAGGTCTTTTCACATGGGGTGACATTGTGCCTCCTCTTTGGAACGTTACTTATTTCTTCATCCATAAAGATTATCCAGTTGAAATTTCCATTTGCCAGGCAGGCTGCTGTTTTCAGGAGCCTGCTTCCAAGGTGGAGGCAGAGAAATGGAGCTGCTCTGAGGACTGGAACTTCAGAAGAAATTCTTCCCTGTGAGGGTGGGAACCTGGCACGGGTTGCCCAGAGAAGCTGTGGCTGCTCCATCCCTGGAAGTGTCCAAGGCCAGGTTGGACGGGGCTTGAAGCAACCTGGGATGGTGGAAGGTGTCCCTGCCCATGGCAAGGGGTTGGAACTGGATGGGCTTTGGGGTCCCTTGCAACCCAGACCATTTCAGGATTTGATGAACTGCTGGAGCTGCTATTGTTCACCCTCTCGTGGTGCTCTCCCATATTCCCATGTTAGGAAGACAATCCAAATGTAATTTGAAGCTTGCTCTATAGCTGACAGACACTTCTGCCCCTCCTGCTGCTGTAGCTCTGTTAACAATGGATTCCTTATTTATAACTTTTTATAACTTTTATAATAACAAAATTTGACATCATTGAATTTTAAATGATTTACACCTTGCTGAGCTGAATAGCTGAGAGTTCTGTCACATTCTTCCATCCAGGCATTCATTCAGCACCAACCAGGAATGAGACACTAAAAGTTCTCAAATATAGAATGCCTGAAGCTGCAGTAGAACAAATATTTGGATATAAGGCCTAGAACTATTCCTACAGAACAGCTCTACAGCTTTTTAACTGTGCCTTCTTATTTGGAGTGGGGAGACAGGTCCTGGAAAATCATTTGATTGAATAATATTAACAACTGCTTTTAAGCTCTGGTCTGTCTAGTAAACAGCCTGTCAGGCTTCTGAACACCTGGCAGCATTTTATGTCTTCTGGCATTAGATGCTCTCTAGTTATTTACTATTATTTTAAGTAACATGGAGTTTATATAAAATCCCCACACTTGATAAGTGGTGGATGCCAGCTTGGAGTTGCTTGCACAGCTCTGCAGTTGTGTTTGTCATGGCCAGGGTGGGTGACAAGCTCCAAAAGGCAAACTCCACGGCCTCCAGTGTTTGAGCAAATCCAGTTGCTTTGACTGGATTTGTTCATGTGCAGCTGCTGTGTTCAGTGGAAAGGCTGTGTCAGGAGAGCTGCCTCTGTGAAATCCTCGGCTGAAACCTCCTCAAGCCCACATATCTGTGTCTCTTTCTATATTATCTGAAATCCAAACAGTTTTCAGCTTTCCATGTTCCAGGGGCAGCCAGTTCTTGTGTGGAAATAATACATGATAACCCCACTTCTCTGGGCAGAAATAGAGACTTGCTGCCTGCCTTGCTGACTCTTCACATCTCGTATTTGAGCTGATATCTTTTCAATTATCATTTTTGGATTGGCTGTTTTGCCATTTGCAGCTTCAGCACTATGATAGAGATTTATTCTGATTTTAGAGGACTCATTTGGAGAAACAGCACAGTTGGGCTTTTTCAGGGACAAAGCCTTTGTGCTTTTCAGTTCCCAGTGATTTTTTTATTTTTCCCAGCAGAACATACTTTAAATTCTGCTTGTTTTGGCATTGGAGGACTGTGCTTTTCTCGACTTTATTGTTACAAAGCCCCAGAGCCTGGCATACCAGAAAATTCCAGAGGAGATGGACAATGCTGCCTCTGGCCAGTCTGTTGGATTCCTGCTGACAGGTGGCTGTTTGTGATGTGGCTCCGCTTGTGCAATGATGGTGAAAGGAAAAAAGGGGTGTTAAGAGGGAAGAACAGGCAAGAACTGAGGGAAAAATGAGGCAGATGGGTTAGTGCCACCTGTCCTGGTGCTGAGCCTGGAGAAATCCCATGTAATACAGATACTGAATTCCTAGAGTTAGAAGCTCAGTTCCCATGGCTCTTGTACAGGCAGGGAAGGAATGGGCTTGTTTCATCCATGTTTTCCCAGTGATGACAGGGAGATCTGGAATGACAAGTGTGCTGTTCCTAAGCCTCTGGGAAGTTCTTCATTGAATTTGGATTCTGCTTCTCTATTTTGCACACCCATCTGCAAAATACTGAAAGTGCTCCTTGTTGGAAATACTGATTTTGTCTGGAGGGTTGTGTTAGCACTGGCTTGGCTTCCAGCTTGAAAATGCCTTTCAGCAATAGCTTTTCCATGAAGTCATTATGCCCTAGCAAGTGGTTTCACAAAGTCATGGGTGGTGGTGTGCAGTTACCTTAAGCCTCTGTATGTCTTCTGCAATGAAACTGGAATTTTTGATTTGGAAGAAGCTGCACTTGGAGCAGCTGTTATCAGGGAGAAGAATGCTTGGCAGAAACCATGACCAGCTGTGTCCTTGGTGTCAGTGTAACACCTGCTTAACTGGTTTCTTGTTAGAAACTCCTTACATAGATCCTGTCCTTAAATTTTTTTTCTCTAAATACCTCTCAATTCACTGCAGAACATCTGAGCCCACCACATCCTGTGCTGAAAGGGTTAATGGTAATTTTCCCAACAACGTCTGACAACTCATTGCCCTAAAGAAGCCCCTGGCATGCATGGAATTAAAGTGTATTTTTATTTTTCTTTCTACCCATGAACAGGCCAAGGGGGAAATGCATTGCAAGGAACTCAATACACTACATTGTAAGTTGAGTTTTCCTTGTAGGTTATATAAATTCCAGCTGGACTTTTAACAAAACTGCTTATGACTCTGCTTTGGGAGAGGGTGGTGCCTCTCAGGTCCTGCTGGTTGATGTTTGCTGCTGTTACAAACCCAGCCATGTCTGCAACAGCTTGTAATTTAACAATATTCTTGATTACAGCTGGCCACTGCTCAATCCCCTTTGCAGCCTGCAAAATGGAGCTGCACATTAAGGATAATGTTTGGCAACAGCAGCTTGTGAATGTGTATTTTTCTCCCTTATTTTCCAGTGCATGCACATAAGTACCACTGTACTAATGGAGCAAAAAGTGCTCATTCTGTTCTCCACATCAGCAGTGTGTTCCTCCCGATATCACAGGGGTCTAAATGATGTTGGGATGAGGCTGTTTTGTCTGCTGTGATTAGGTCAGATGTGTGATTTGTTCTCCTTCTGCTGAAAGAATCTGCTAGATATTTTTATCTTTGCTAGGCCACGTGCTCCGTTTTGCTCTGGTTAAGCACAAGTATGCCAGAAATATTCATTTCTGCTCAGAAGGGAGGATTTTGCCAGGTTTGGATGGATAGGTTTTTACCCTTTCTCAGAGCAGGTGAACATTCATAATCCTACTTCTTAGCAGTCTGTACATGAATGTAGGTGCAGATACAAGGTGATATGCTGAAGAGGGTGGAGGAAAGATGGAAACTGATGAGACATTAGGTAGCTGAAAGCTGCTGCTCCAATACAAGTTCCGTGACTCCCCTGAGTAGGAAATGTGCTCCTAGGTGAAGTGAGCAGCTCTTTCTTCACTGCTTAAGCAGTGCCTGGGTTAAAAACTTGTTTGTGTCTTGCTTTGCTGCATCCCAGTTCAGGAGAGGGAGTGAAGCATTCTGCCACAAACTGAATCCTTTGCTGCCTGCTTCACCTTCCCTTTCAGGAGTGTTCCTTGGCCATCCTTGTTGGATTTACCATGGATTTACTAGTCCGTGTTAATATGGAGGACTAAATAGCAAGCTGTATCAGAAAGCAAAAGTATTCATCTGGAGATGCTTCCTCTCTCCAGACCTCCCAGAACAGCTTGTCCTCCTGATCAGTGAGCTGCTTGTCTTGGTTTCTGTGAAAGCTCCTGAAGTCTGTGTGGTTTGTTCAGTGATGTGTTGTGGTCACTAAGGTGTGAGTGACACTTCTGCTTTCTCCAAAGAAACTGCTTGGGTATCAGTGTGAGAAACCATTTCAGGACTGTTACAAGACCCTATTTCTCAAATTGTTCTAGATCCTCCAAGTTAGGAAAAGGTAAGAAAAATATGTTGCCTTCTTTTGGGATGACTTATTGTACAGCAGGAGTAATCACCTGATGTGAAATGAAGCTTGAGTTGAGAAGCTGCTGGTTGTGAAACAGAGGGGGCTGCCCTCACTTGGGCCACTTCTGTCGGCTCTCCCATCCGGGTGGGTGAACAGCCTGTCCTTCAGCCCCGTAGTTTTAATTCTCTGTTTCCCCTTACCAGGGTGACCTTGTCCTCCACGGACTGTTACATTGTGCACGAGATCTACAACGGGGAGAACGCTCAGGACCAGTTTGAGTACGAGCTGGAGCAGGCGCTGGAAGCGCAGTACAAGTACATCGTGATCGAGCCCACGCGCATCGGGGACGAGACGGCGCGCTGGATCACCGTGGGGAACTGCCTGCACAAGACGGCCGTGCTGGCGGGCACCACCTGCCTCTTCACCCCCCTGGCCCTGCCAGTAGATTATTCTCACTACATCTCCCTGCCTGCTGGAGTGCTGAGCGTGGCTTGCTGCACCCTCTACGGGATCTCCTGGCAGTTTGATCCGTGCTGCAAGTACCAGGTCGAGTACGATGCCTATAAACTTTCGCGCCTGCCCCTGCATACGCTCACCTCGTCCACTCCCGTGGTGCTGGTGAGGAAGGACGACCTGCACAGAAAGAGACTGCACAACACGATAGCACTCGCTGCCCTGGTGTACTGTGTAAAGAAGATCTATGAACTCTATGCTGTATGACTTCAGCAGGGAAGAGAGAAACCCACAAAGACAAGTGTATTAAGACTCCCACAGTAACATTTTGTTTTTCCTCTTTGAGAAGCGGTGGAGACTGGGAAGGATTTGGTTTGATAGAGCTGTTATTTTTCAAATAACACATCACTGGTGCACCAAGGTTTTCAGTTCTTCGTTACACTTGAGATGTGGATGTGTGGTGACTTGAGATCCATATGTTAGGCCAGGGGAGTCCAATCCAGCAGCAGAATGTCGATGAAAGAAAGCAATAGATAGAAGGGGTGTGAGAGCTGCTTTCTTTTTTTTTTTTTTTTTTTTTTTTTTTTTTTTTTTTTTTTTTTTTTGGGGAAACATTTAAGTATATTGTTTAATTGTATTACACAGAACCAGCCAGAAGTTATCATTGACCATTAAAGGATGAGAATTTCAAATGCTCTCGCTCTCTTGTCACTGTTATCATAGTGATATCACTTCAGGTGTCCAGGTGCAAACATATTCTGCTCAGTTCTTGAACGAGTTCTTCCTAAGGTGGATAGATCTCTGAAATGCCTTGAGCCATGTGCAGGGCTGGGGGCTGCCAAGGTGGGAGTCCACCCGTCCTACCTTTGTGCTGTGCCCTGATCACACAATTCCAATCACAGAATCACAATTCTGCGTTTGCTTGGAACACAGGAGCTGCTTGCTCCTGCTGCAAGGCATCCGCATGACAGCATCTTGTAACTGTATTACCTGAAATTTTAGAATTCAGTCCTGTGCATTAATCCGGTTTTTAGCTCTAAACTCAAAATCTTGTTCTTAGAATGGGAAGCATTTACTCTTCTGTGAGATCTGCCAGTTATTTTTAAAAGATAGGGGCTTGCTGTCTTTAATCTCCTCCCACCACATGGAGAATAGGTGTGGCTGGCATTGGCAGGGCCAGCTTGGCACAGCTCCAGGTGTTACATTTTGGAATAGGAGAGCAAAGGCCTGCAGTGAGAGCTGCCTGTGCACTATGTGCTCCCTGCTCCAGTGGGAGGTGCAGCCTGACCTTCACAGCTGAAACACTGACCTTGACAGGGTTCAGACCCCAAATTCTGCCTTTCTGTCTTTATCTCCCCAGATTGCCACAGCAGGCACCAAGGACTCCTCCATGGGCTGTTCTGACCACGGTTCTGACTTGTGCTTCTCTGCTGGGGCAGTTTTTCTGTGAGCAGGACATGCAGCCCATTCTGTGTGTGCTGGGCAAACTGGGTTTGCTGGGTGTTCCCAGCCCTTAGCACCAGCACAGGCAGCTGTACCTGAGAGGGCTGGAGGAGCTCCAGTGGCAGTGAGACATTCTGGGTGGCAGCAGCCCTTCGTACAGTGGCTGAGCTCTCTCCCTCCAAGGTTAAAGAAGCTGGGATCCAGAGCATCTATTTATAGCAACAATGTACAGTTGCCTTGGCAGAGAGGAGGCAAAGAAATGCAACTACTTCATCTTTCAGTGGTTAGGCCAGGCTGGGCAGGCTGCCCTTCCACCCTGACGTGTTTCCAGAGTCCCTGCTGGATGGATTTGAAGCCAGTGGCACATCTGCCACAGCTAATACTGCTTATTGCTACAGAAGGCCCTGAAATACCTTTGTGCTGGCCACACCAAAGGCGTTCCTGGTCTTTTTTTACTCAGTGCAGAATAATTCTCAGGGCTGTTAGTTCCTTTCCTGCACCAAACCTCTGGGGTCCTGGTACTTTTTTGTGTTAAGCTTCCCCTGGTCTGGAATGATTACTATGGCAGGTTCCCTAAATGCCTGGCTGGCATCAGAGACTTGAGTTAAAAATTAGCAAGTTTCCTGGGGTCTCTTATTGCAGGAGGAAAGGTGAAAAGTCAGCTGTCACAATGGGTAGGTCTGATTGAAAAACACAGCTGTTACTCCATTCTGAGGTGGAGGGGCAGAGAGGTTTGTTTTCCAAGGAATCTCAGTGATAATGTAGCTAAAATGCTTTTTAACATTCTGGTTGTTAGTCAGTCAGGGCTGTAACTGTGCAAGGTGACCTGGGAGAATGAGAGGGGTCTTGAGGGGTATTTTAGTGCATGGTGAAGTGGTAAAACAACTTCCAAAAATTCTCATCCAGGTGGAATGGTGCTGTATCTGCTGTCCCCAGTGCCTTTAGCTCAGTGGAATCAACAGTGGCTGGGGACAAACCTCCCTTCAGAAGCCCCCACACTTTGCTGCCCACCCTGCCCATTGTGGACATGCTCTGGAGTGTGCAGCATTCCCCTCATCACACAGAGGGAATTTACTTCCAAAGGGAATGGGTGCACTCTCAGCAACCTCTGCCTTGGAGCTGTAGTTCCCACAGTAACTACAGTAACTCCCCTCACATAATTTCTCCCTCAGGCCTGATGTGTTTTGCCCTCAGTGCCCTGGATGGGAACACAGAAATGCAAAGCAGCCCCTTGGTCCTTCTTGGTAGCCACGACCTGAAACACCAGAACATGGAGCAGCTGAACAAGCCTGGCAGGAGCACTGCATTTCACCAAGAAACTCGGGATCCGAGCATGGGAAACACAAAAGGAAAAGCACAACTAACACCAACACTCCCCTTGTGGAGAGGCAGAGAAGGTAATGCCTTGCTTTCCTATCTTAACAGGAAAAAAAAGGTGTCTACACACCTGAAAGCTTCATCTTTCTGTGGCCTTTCTGTGGCTTTTCTGAGGCCTTTCTGTGACACAGCTGCAGCCTCAGCCACAGGGAAGGTGGCAGAGGATGGATGTCCTGACAGAGCAGCAGCACTGTCATCATAAACACCTCCTGGTTCTCAGAGATCATTTGTAAATCTGCAGTGGTTAAGAAAAGGCTTTTGGAAGGAGAAGGTCCTTTTGAGCCTGCACACCTGTATCAGAGTTTGTGTGGCTAATCCTCTGTGTGGAATCACACTAACAGGTCCCATAAAGAGGGCTGGGATAAAGCATGTTGTTCTGCAGCTACTGCTGGTACAATAGCACCTTGCAGGGATGTAAGAAAAAACAAAACCCTCCTGCTTTCCCTTCCTCTTATGTTAATGTGCTGTGAGGAGCTGGAGTAGGAGGGATTAATTTCATAGCAGTGTAATTTATTTGTCATCAGATGTGCACTCCCAGGCAGGACATGTGAGGCAGGACACATGGAGAATGCTGGCAAGTGCATGGAGGTGGCAGGAGAGGTCTGGATCTTGGTTCCTACAAATAGAGTTTATTTCAATTTTAAGATTATTTCTGTTGTATCTCTGTGCAATTCCTTTTTCCTAGTGGTGCTGGAACATGGCACCCCTTCAGTCTGTCAGGCTCTGTGAAATGATACCTGAACAGGCAGGTATCACTGGATGTGATCCTAATTAGCACCTGTGATTGCATTAAAGCAGATGAGAACAAAAGGTCTGTCTGCTACACTCTGCACCCTACACACATGGATTCTTCTCCAGTGCCAGAGAGTGCCTGGCATCCACGGGATCACACCTGCTCTGTGCTGCAGGTGGCCCAGGTGTGCTGCTGTCACCTGTGCAGTGTGTCCTGGCAGCAGCTGCCTTGCTGTGCAGTTCTACCTGTTCAGTGCTTCCCTGCATTTCCTGGGCTGGGATTCACAGAGCATTGCAGAATTAACTGTCCCAGTACATCAGTAGGGCATGATTCAGACAGGTAAAATGATGCCAAATGCACCCGAATTGTACATCAGTTACTTCTTTAAAAGTGGCACTGGATTGAGCTTAATTTATCAGATGACTTGGCACGTTAACAGGAAGAGGCTGTGAAGTTTCCCACTGCAAGCAGCATGTCCTGGGCCAGACTGGAGGGAGTGGGAATGAGACACTGATCACGAGAGCTCCCAGCTGAGGACTGTATTTCACAGGGGTGGGGACAGCCAAGGTCTGCCCCTGTGGAGGCAGAACAGGTGGGTTTTATTTGTAGCAGGCCAGTAAAGCTGAGCATGCCTGCAGTGAGGTGAGGAGTCTCCCAGCCAGGGGCCTCCCTGGCTGCACTGTTCCCCAACCCCTCCCCTGCAGCCTCAGCTCTCCCCCATTGTCCAAGCACCCTTCCTTCTCCAGCTGAGGTTTAGGTGCTGTCTTCCAGCAGTGTGGGGCAAACCACTTCCCAGTCTCCATGCAATGGTAAACAGCATTTTGAGAAATGATTTTCCTGCAGGAGCACCTCCAGTGATGTCCCAGCCGAGTGCAGGGGCTCAGCCTCTCCCTGCTCAGGGGAGCTGAGCTCTAAGAGCCCTTTGCTTTTTTCTCCTTTTTTGCTCTAGATGCCATTAAGGTGAAGAAGAGCCTGGGGCAGAGGTTCCTCAGGTAGACAGCCAGGCAGGGGGTCAGGCCAGCCACAAGCACTTCCTTCTTCTTCTGTCCCACTGCATTGAGAACCACCTGAGCCACCTCGGCCGCCGTCTGTCCCTCGGCCGTGGTCTTGTCCATAACTGCCAAGGGAAAGCTGAGTGAGCACCAACACCAGCAGGTAAACCCTCACTGAGGTACCTTTCCTAGGAATGCTCTAACTGCACATGGCTGCTTGCTTTGGTTTTCATTCCACCCGTGTATGGGAGCACAGGCAGGTGTTCCTCATGGTTAGCCCAGAAGGCAATAGTTGCTGTCTGGGAAGGCTAAATTTTGGGGCTTGCTGTTCCTACCCTGAATCCAAATTTGTTTTTTGATCCTTCAGGGCTAACCTGTGTCCCCACCAGAGGCCACGTGTTGCAAACACACCTTGTAATAACATGGGGATGCTTTAGGAATAGGGCAGCGAGAGGTCTCTCACCTCCATAGCGAGATCCATCCGCTGTGACAGCGTTGAGGGACAGGTTTGTCTGGATGTATCCAGGGCTCACAACTGTCACTTCAATGTCATACTGCTCCACCTCTGCTCGCAGACAGTCAAAGAAAGCCTGGGTAGCATGCTTAGAGGCAGCATCTGGAAAACAGGAAAAGGACTGTGCACCAAGGAGAAGGAGCAGGGCTGAAGGAATTTTCACTTTCTGAATGGATTTTTCACTTCAATGCAGCCACTCCTCAGCAAGAATCCAAGAGCTGTTCTCCAGCCTCTGTTTTTGTTTAGTGAATGGCAGCAACAGGTAGTGGGAGTCAGAGGCAATTTAGGAAGACAAAATGTAAACTAAACTCATGTTGAAAACTGGCTGGGATCCTGAGCTTAATATCACAGCCCTGCCAGAGCACTCCAGAGTGAACCCAAGCTGCCTCCCACTCCTGATAAAGGAGACCCAAAGCCTTTGGAAGGCAGAGCTGGCTGCCCTGCACATGCTGAGCACTAGGGACTTGCAGAGCAGGTTCAGGGCTTGGCTGCACACAAGGCAACCCCAGATCACACAGGCAGGCAGAGCAGGGAAGCGTGGCCTTGGGCAGGATTTTCCCCCATGAAATGAGTGACTCCTTTTGCTTGGTCACTGCCTGTGACTGCCACCACCACGCCAGCAGCACCAGAGCCAGCTCAGCACAGGCTGCACACCCTGCAAGGACCCAGGCAAGGGCTGAGCTCCTGCTGCCACATCCACGTGGCTCTGGTCCCTGTGCAAGTGCTCTGGAGCTCCTCAGAACACACTTCCTGGAGGAATTGGACCTACATCACCTGCAAAACCCCATGGCTCAGACATTCCAGGCTCTCCCCCACTCAGCATCATTCCTGACCCACTGTATGCCATCACCACTACTTCTGGTGTTTACTTTCAGTGATTTACAGAGGCTTGTGTGCCAAATGCTCTCCTCTTAGTTCATCCATCTTTTAAAAGGCTTTTTCTTTCAGTAATCCCACCAATATTTCTCGTCATAACTGATTTAGCATGAAGAGTTTGCTGGATCAAGATTGTTTAGGCTTTTGTTCTGGCATTGTTTGTACTATGGCACTTCATAATCTATTAAAACAAAAAATTCCTGCTTTCTTAGAGGAGATAATGCAGACAAATGGCAAGGATAAAATACCATAAAATGATGGAATTATAGTGATTCTCAAGCTAGGACTATCAAGCTGTTTTCAAAATGTATTCTCCTTCTCCATTCCTTAAAAACTTCAGGACAGGGCTAAGATTTTGTGTTTAAGAGTGCTGTCAGTGGTTTGTGACCCCATTGAGGGTGATGCACAGCTCTGCCTTCCCTGCACACAGCCAATTCCATGGAGAGCTAAATGTGGAAGCAGGAGCCAAGTATTTATTCAGTCTGGTGCCCCAAATATGTCTTTCCCATCTTCTGTGGAGGTACTTACATGCAGATCTGAAAGGAATGCTTATTTTGCCTTGCACGCTGCTGATGGCCACAATGTGGCCTTGTCTCCTCTTGATCATGGAGGGGAGAAGTGCTAGCAAAGGACAGAAAAGACCCATTCAGACAACAGTCCTGCTCTTGCTGCCATCAAGAATCAAAGCTTTCAGAGCACTCAGAGATGCTGAAGGGAATTACAAGATCCCTCTTCAGTGCAGGGGTTGGGACAGTGCTTGGGATGCCTCTGACTGAAGCTGTGTCTGGCTGGGACGTTCACCTGTGAGGAGATTCCTTGTGCCAGGGGCTGCACAAGGGCTGCTGTGGTGGCTCTGATCTCCCACACGGTGGGCAGCAGGATTTGCTTTCCCTGCCACCAGAACATCTTCCCATTTCCTGCAGCTGACATGCTCTGGGCTGAGCTTTCTGTGTAACCAAGGCTTCCTAGGAAAGCTGCAGCTCCACTGGAACCCCCACCACGTTCTCCAGTGTTCTGTCAGTGCAGACAGGATAACTGAACCTCTTCCCAAGTCCCTGCCAGGCTGGAGTCAGGAGATGGAGCCAGGGATCATCTCCAGTGGGGTATTCCCCACACAGTCATGCCCTCAGGTCTGCCCATAGCCCCAAACCTCCCTTCACCCTGTGCTGTACCAGGTGCAATGACAAACACAAGTGAAGCTGTGCTCAGTTGTGCTGCTCTGCAGAGGCATCAGCCAAATCCTGTGGATCACAGGTACCTTTGGTGAGGGCTATAGGCCCAAAGTAATTCGTTTCCATCACTTTCTTATCCACATCCAGTCCTGTGTCCACGATTGTGCCTCGGAAGCTGATGCCAGCATTGTTGATCAGGATGTCCACGTGACCCATGGCCTTCAGGATCTCCTCAGCAGCATTTACCACAGTTTTGGTGTTGGAGAGGTCAAACACCACAGTGTGAGGTTCGTGTGTCTGTGAATAAACTAAAGTTAGCAAAATACAGTTCAGTGCTGGGTGTGCCAGCTCATGATGGGATCCTCCAGCTCTGGAAGCACAGGAGCAGGGCCATGCAGACCCTGTGCAACTACAGTGCAGCAGTTCCACGTGGCAGGAATTCATGACAGAAGCAGGTTGTGCTCATCTTTCTCTGCTCCTGTAGCCTGTACCTTATCCCTGAGCCCAGGAAAGCAGTACCTTTCTTAGCCACTGTCAGCAGGCATAGACATAAAAAAATAAAAGCCAACAGAAGGAAAGTCACTTTTCCAGATTCAGTGTATAAGGTGCAGGTGTAAGGGGTCTGAACACTCTGCCCTCATGTGCTTTCACTTCCATTTCTAGCCAAGATGGCTTCTTTTTGTGGGGTTTTTACAAGGAATGACATGCCAGCTCTGTACTCCTACATCAGCATCTATCCCTAACCACGGAGTTGTGTTTTTCCTATTGCTCAAGAGAACAACTCCCAGGCAATTCTGTAACTTCTGCAACAACCCAAGCAGAAGTGCAGGTCCCGTGAGCCCACAGGCCCGTCCTGGTCCCACACTCACGTTTTTGCGGTGATTCTTCACAGCACAAAGCTCCTGCACCACCTCTTTGAGCTTCTCACTGTCTCTGCCACAGAGCACCAGCTTGGAGCCAGCTGCATGGAAAGCTTTGGCACATTCTGTGGAGGAAGCAAGGAAGAGAGAAAAGTAGGCAAGTGAATACCAGACAAAGGACAGGTCCAGATCAGCCATGGTGATAGCTAAAGCTGCTGTTTGCTGGCAGGGTCTGAGGTGGCTTTATTGCTGCTGTGTGATAGCCAGGCTGATTTACAGCGAGGTCCCAGCCACGTCCCACTCTCCTGGGACTGTGACAGACACATGACAGTGGTGAGGCAGCTGCTGTGCTAGCAGATGCTGTGCTGGTTAGACACTTTGCTCTTCACACATCCTCCCCCTCAGCTGGTCAAATTTGCCGCTTCATTTTTGACTTTATGCCCTTCTTGAGAGGGACCACAGTTACCTCGTGTGTGTCATCTAACACAGGTCTTAGGAGTTTCAATTTTAATGAACACCTCCAGAGGTTCTGGGAGCCAGGGATTTAATGGCTGCATCGAGGTGCTTCTCTTCATTGGGAAAAGCCTGGAGAAGGGATGCCAGGCTATTGTCCTCCTAATTCCATGTTCCTGTCCCCTCTGGGAGCCAGAGGGACAAACTGCTTACTTGCACAAGGGATGACAGTGGATGGCAGTGAACACACAGTAATTAGAGGTGGTCTGGTGTATTAATAACTAGGAGTAAGGGGAGTTGTAAAAGATCTTGCAAATGAGTAAAAAAGGGAGGAAACTTTACTGCACAGCGGTGGAAGTCTCTACACCCCAGAGCACAGACGGAGCTCCAGCTGGGAAGTCTCTCCTGGAATACTAATTTCCTCTCTTCTTGATGAGAAGTACAAGATCCTTTACCACTCCCACTCTTTGGTTGAGGCAGGCAGAGAGAACCAGTTCATCTCCTTTGGCCAGTTCCTGAACACCCCTGTCCTTAGGGACAAACTCACATGCAAAGGCAGCATCAATTAAAGTTCTATTTGTCCTATAAATGTACTCATCCCAATGAAAGGCCTTGATGGCAGAGAGCACCTTGTCTTCTCTTCAAGCAGCTTTTAAAGCAATTATAGAAAGCAGAATTAGAGGATGTAGCCACTGAAGCAAAACATAAGTTTCAGCTGGAAAAAAATACTCCCTGGTGTTAGTAATGCCAAGAGTTTGACTTCAGAGTGGATGGATTTGTACCATGAGAGGAAAGGTACCTTAACTTGAGGGTGAGGGACAAGGAGAAGGAGTGGAAGGTTTGGCAGAGCAGCTGGAAGTACATGAATGCAGAACACCACTTCTGGGAGGTTTTAAAGAAACAATTTGGCTTCCTGGCTTTTTCAGCATTTAGGGAAAAGACCCCTGACAGCACAAGAACAGCATCTAATTCCTTGCTTTGATGAGCTCCCGTTTATACAGGATGATTAAAATGTTCTGTACCAAATGTTGAGACTTTCTCACATCCAAATCCGCACTGGCTGTGGCTGTAACTCAGGTGGGAGCCGCGTCTCTCAAAACTCGGATCAACAGGAACTTGTAGCTCACTGCTTTATTCCAAGAGCTGCTCCTGCCACAGCCCCCTGCCTGTCCTGCCCGTGGTGCCCTGCTTTGGGTCCATACCTTTCCCCAGGCCAGAGGTGGCCCCGGTGATCACCACCACTGCCTCCTGCAGGTAGGCTCGCATCCGCATCCACTGCAGCAGCCGGAACAGCGCGAAGATCCCCAGGCTGCCAAAAAGCAGCGGGACGATGACAGTGCTTGTGAAATCCATGAGCTTTCCTTTCTGAGCTGTCTTCCTAGAGCCACAGGATGAAAGGAAAGAGATCATTTCACCATGAAGAAAATGAGCAAAGGTTTGAAAACTACTTTGAAATTATTTTTCTTAACCCTGCCTCAGACCACCAATAAACCACTGAGATACCTCTGTATCTTCAGCAGATTTTCTCATCTGCTTTTATTCATTTAGGCTTTGGAAAGTTCACATCAGTACCCAATTTTAATCACTGAAATAGTAATGTGAACATCCCAGCAGGACACTTGGCATTGCATCCTGTCAGCTGTCACGTCACAAACTTGGGTTCAGGGATGCTGTTCCCGTGTTTTGCCCTAAATTCACCCTCTTGTGTGGAAGTTCCTCAAGGCTGGGATATTTCTCCACATTCTTCTGATTGTATAAAACTGTTCAGATTTCTCTAGAACAGCCAGTACCAGAGTATCTACCAACCAGAGGTCAGTTACTGTGTATTATCCCAGATGGATATAAGCCAGTCTGTCTTTTGGAGGCTCCAGGTTTTCTCTCTGAGCCAGTTATTTGCTTAACACACTGAAATCTCATCCTGGAATTGGATTCTGATACCAAGACATAGCCCTAATCTCCTTGCTAAGCCATTCCTTCAAGGGAGTAGTTTATGTGACAGATTACTAAGGGCCAAAGAGCAAGTGAGACTTCTGTGAAAAGGCCACTGATTTTCCCTCTGTATATCCCTGAGCTTTTATCAAAGCTTGGTGTAAGAGTAAAGTTAATTACAACCCCTTCCTGAAATCTTCTGGGTCACACATGTAGTTAGAACCAAATATCAGGGTATTTTCTTCTTTCTCATGCAGGCAGAGTTTGAACTCTTGCACTGTGAACTGCAAGACAGGCCTTTACTGGGAAGATACTGAGAAATTCTGGGCACACAACTTGTGCTCCTTCAAACAAAAGGACAGCCAGAGAAGCAGAAAACAAGAGGTAACCACAGTGCTAAGGCAGAATTCAGTGTCATTGAGCAGGACTGAGCTTGTGTGGAACTGAGGGGATGGCAGAGGCTCTGCATGCCATGGAACAGAGCTAATGTGGAAAATGTCAGGCTCTTCCAGATATCCATCAGGGGCTTGGAGAGAATTCCTCAAATAGCTGCTCAGTGAACAGCTTGCTGAAATAGTAGTGAACTGAATAAAATAAGAATTTCTGGGGGTACAGCTGGAACACAATAAAATAACACATAAAGACAGCTCTAAATAAACTTGGCAAGGTCTAAAAGCAAAGCCATGGAGTTAGAACACAATTCTTCTTGAGGTCCTTTGGAGCTTCCCATTCCCAAACAGACTCGTGTGTGTGTCTGAAGTCCCTCCTGGTGTGATCCACTGTGGGTACTGCAGGGAGATGTGGGAACAGCAGCTCCCAGGCACAGGGAGTGTGCCCAGAGTGGGAAAGCAGAAACCCAAAAGGAGGATTCAGCTCAGGTCACTGCAAAGCATCTCATTCCTCCACCCCTGTGCTGAGGGAGTGCACACAGGGTGTATTTTGTACTGGTTTGCAGCCAGGGACTGGTACAGTTCATTTGACATAAGAGAATGGATCTTCCCTAAAATAATTCCTGGGAAAGAGATGTTTTGACACGAGGCCACAGGATTTTCAGGCTGGATGAGAAGGTTCTCCTGACTGGTTCATGCTCAGCTGGTTGCTGAAAGCAGCTGCCTTCTTTATGATCCCCCTTTTATTGCTCTCTCAAAGGTCTCTTGAGAGTCACAACACGAGGTGTGGGCAGGGACAACAGGTGCTGTGCTGACACTGGGCTTACAGGACATTCTGGAATCAAAAAAAATCTTCAGCCCACATTTAGGCCCTTTCATTATTTCAAAGTGAGAGCTGACAGGTGCAGTGGCACTTCCCTCATGAGGCACTGGAAAAATCTGGCCCTGCTCTGGTTTCAGTGAAATGCAGGTGAAAAGGTGACTGAGAAGAGGGGGCTTTCCTGACACCTCTCCTAAGCACACTAAGATCTGAAAAACATTCCAAGTCTTTTATTGTTTTTGTTTCCTTTTTCTCCATGCTATACACAGGAACTGGGCAGAGTGTCCATCTCTGCCTGAGGGCTGCAGCAAACCAAGAACCCAGGCAGCAGCAACAACCTGCTCTGGCAGCTCCCAGGCTGGAGTCTGAACCAAGAGGTAACAGCTCTGGGGAGGGGAAATGAGGGATGGGGAAGAGAAGGGAGAGGAGCAAGAGAGAGAGAGAGAAGGATTTGCCAATCAGAGATGTAAATCCCTTTATATTGGGGCATGCAGATGCAGTGCCTTCTTCCAAGGTGCTCAAATGGCCTCTTAAAAAAACCCCAAAACAAAGAAAATCCCAGTTCAGTCAGACTTGAGAGAGAGGACAACCCAGCTGAATAAATCATTTGGGACAGAAGAACTTCTGTAGCACTTCAGACCTAGAGGAACAAGTTTTGCTTTGATTTTGTGGCTTGCTTCTATCAGAAACCCAACTTTAGGTAACACTGAAGTAGCCAAAGACACCCCACAGCAGATAATGCTGTGTCACATTAAAAACAGGGGTGAGGGTGGGGAGCACATGAGTTCCACACCTAATTTGAGATGAACTGACTATCTCAGGTCTCCTGCTCAAAGGTGTGAGACCCCACCCAATAATTGGGGTATTCATGCTGAACAAAACCTCTCTGTTATTAACAGGTAATGCTTATAACACCAGGGTTTCAGAATGGGAGAAGCCACTGCTCATTCACTGGGGCAAAGCAAGTCCTGTAATTCCCAATCCTCCACCCCAAAAGGCAGGATTGGAACATGCAGGTTATTAGAGAGCAGAAATAAGAACACTGATAATGTGAGCAAATACAGGTGATAGGAAAGGCTTTTTGAAGGCTTCCCATAGAATAAATCACATTTATCCAATGAAAAATAAACCCAGAACTTTCCCCTTAAAACAAAACTGGATGTTCTCCTATAAAAGCCAGGACAATGGTTTCTGAAGGAACAAGGATATTAATTAATAAGGTCAAGGGTGCACTAAAGGCAGCAAAGATGAGACCAGGTCCTGAAGAACCAAACCCCTGGAAGCTTCCCCAAACAACACATATTCTGCAGCTCCAGGCTCCCAAAATCACACTGTCCTTTACGTGACGAGTGGCAGCAACTGGGAGGCTGCACTCCCAAATCCAACGGTTGGGAGGATAAAAGGAAGGGGGGAAAATCTGGTTTTCCTAAGGAAAAAAAGCACAGCCCCTCTAGGCTTGAGTGAGGACTTTAGTGTGAAGAAAGCACAATGTCCTACCTGAGAAAGGGGCTCACTTGCAGTGACTCTGAGCTGGAGCTCCCTCGGTGCCGGAGCAGGACAGCCCCGACTTAAATTTGGAAATGGCAGCGATCCAAGCAAGTGTCCAATGCCAGCTCAGCCAAGGGCTGCCTCTAAAAACAAACCTTGGGAGTACAGGCTCTGACCTTTCCAGTGGAGGGGGGGAATTTCACCCCCAGACTGAGCAGATAGAAGTGAACTCAAACTGCTGAAGCCAGTAAAAACTCCTAAGCAGGAATGCAGCAAGTGGACAGAGCTCCTCATTGCAGAGAGGAAACAGAAGGAGAACAACAACCCAGCTGCAATCCTCAAAAGAAAGCTGCCAGCCAGGCATTACCTGAAGCATCACCTGAGGAAACCCCCCGTTGTATCTCAGCAGTCCTTCAGGGCATCCTGCCTAAGTTCTTCCGTAATTGTTATGCAAAACAACAGCCTCAACCCACGGTGCAGCAAGAGGGGAAAAAAATGTGTTTTCAGCACCCCAAAAACAGCCTGGAGTTGAGAAATTATCTGGTCTTCCACCTGGTCTAGTGGAAGGTGTCCATGGCAGGGGTAGAATGAGATGGGATTTAAGGTCCTTTCAACCCGAACCAGCCCAGGATTCTATTAAATCGTCTTCTCATTACTCTTCCTGCCACTTTTTCTCAGGTACAAACTGTAATTCCACCCTCCCACGCGGAATTCCTCTATTGGTGTTTGGGACAGAAACAAAGGTGGCCTGATTAGAAAACTGAAACATTTGTTGTTCCAAAGAAAGCATTTTGCAGAAATTTACCAAATCAAGAGCCACCTAACCCTCCGTGAGAACATGAGCGCCGGCTGTCTCCCTGATTTATCTATAATTAGGTATTTAATGTCAGTACCAGCGGTGAACTCTGGCCCGGAGAGCGCTGGGTGTCCCTGCGCGCACCAGCGCCGCGTTCCCCCAGCCTCTCCCGCATCTCCCAGACCCCGCAGCCCCCCGGCCCCTCCCGGGTGTCCTCCTGTCCCTCCTGTCCCCGCTGTCCCCACCTGGCCGCCGCCGTCACCATGGCCACCGCCGGAAGTGCGTCCGGGCCACTTCCGCCCGCGCTCCGCCCCGCCCTGACACCAACCGGAAGTCGCTTTCGGAGAGCAGTTGCCCTCACCTGTCCTCCCGCCTGTGCAGCCCGGCCGGGGAGCGGCGATGCCAGCCAGGGGTTCCGCTCTCTCGGGCTTCCCCCCAGGTGGGCATTGCCCTCAGTCCCAGAATCCCCAAATCCCAAAGGGGTCAGGCTGGAAGGGACTGTGGGGCGTGGGTTCAGCCTCCCTGCTCAGCAGGGCCGTCCCAGAGCGCGGCACGCAGGATTGCATGCAGGCAGCTCTGGGATGTCCCCAGTGAGGGAGGCTCCACAGCCTCTCTGCTCAGAGCTCGGGCCCTGCTCGGGGAAGTTCTTCTCATGTCCAGGTGGAACGTCCTGGACATCAGTTTGTGTCCATTCCTCTTGTGCCACTGCTGGGCCCCAGGGAGCCGGTCCTGGTCCATCTCTGACCCCTCCCTGCCCATCCTGGATTCCCAGCTGCAGTGGGCACTGTTCCACGTGCTCATTGCTGATTACACCGACCTAAATTCTGCGCTCTTTGATGTCTCCACACGAAAACTGAAGATCAGAAACAATCACAGAAAAAGCTCGGTTGGAAGGGACCCACACGGGTCACCAACTCGTGGCCCTGCACAGGACACCCCCAAAATCCCACCCTGTGCCTGGGAGTGACATTGGCACAGGACAGGACTCTGTGCAAGGCGTGGTTGTGAGGAACAGCCCTAAACTCCTGTAGGAGAAAAGCGGCATTTCTGCAGAGCCTCCTTCAGATCCGTGATGGGGAAAAACCCGATTTCTGTGATTTTCCATGAGCTCTGTGCAGAAATGGGGCCTGAATGTTGTGCACCTTTAAATCCCCTGGCACTGATAAGGGCCATGGAGCGTTGCCAGGCTGTGGCACAAACCTGGCTCCAGTGATCCCAAAGTCCAAAGGTGTCAGGACTCTTGCCCTGAGGAAGGAAAGGCACAGGGAGTTCCTCCACCTCTTTGTGAAGGTTTTTGCGAGCAGAAGGGGCATTTACAGTCAGAGGCAGTCAGAGATACTTAAAATGTTTCCAAGGGCAGTTAATCCCAGATGTCTTTCCCTGTGGACAGCAGCGAGATCAAGGACAGCTTTTTGCAGCAGTTCTTTGAAAGATGGTTTTATCATCATTTTTTATGGTAACTTTTTTCTGCTCTTCTAATAGGGAAAACACTGAAATTAATTCAAAGCTTCAGTGCCAGTTCATCATTAGTAAGGGATCAATATTTCAGGGAAAAGATGAGAAAATAATTCAAAATCTTCCTAAAAATTACCGTCTGAAAGGAAGGATGATAATGCACTTTTTTTTACTTCAGGGACAATATGTAATAAAATGGAAGAATCAATAATTTTATTTACACAAATTAAATTAAAAAAAAACAAAACCAGAAGAAGGTAGATTATGTCATGGCAGCCTTACTGGGAGCTGTAGCTGGAAAAAGCCATTTCAGTCCTTCTTTCCCACCCAAGCAGGGCAGCAAGAGCTGTAGCTCAATGCAAGGACAGCAGTTACCTGAGAGCTCTGCAGGAGCTGCTCTGGTCATTTACCTGATATCTCCCAGGTGTTTATTTTAACAGGAATGCTCTGTCCTCAGACTGGCAGGTGCTGGCAGAGTTGACTGAAACCAAGTGCCCAGGAAATCACAGAGCAAAGGGTCAGACTGGAGCTGCAATTGGAGAGGGAAAGTCAGTGAAGTAAAGCTTGACTTTCGCTTTGATTGGGATTCCATTTTCTTAGGTTAATCTAATGTAATTAGCAACAAATTCACCTCTGATTTAAACCTGATCATTGACACATCATGCACTGGATGGGGATTAGATGATTTACTGATGTCAACACCTCTTTGTTCTCAGAACCATTAGTGAAGACTCTACCCCAAATCTAGGACTGGTTTGCAGACTGTGCAAGCCCCAACTGGTGAATGTTGGCATAATCTAAAACTATACTTGTTGTTTTTATTAGCACTCAAATCTCTCCTCTTTTCTTTCTCATTTTGTCAGGCCACAGCTGCAAAGGGCTGGAATCCTTTTAGCATGTTAACACTTCCTTGACAAACATCCTGCTGTTCTATCCTTGCCCTCTTGCAGTGCAGGAGCTTTTTTTGAGGGGGAGAAAAGAAAAAATCTCCAAACTCAAGGATCTGAGTTTGCACTTGTGTTTGGTGACATCTGCTTTACTGCAATCACTGAGTGCAGCTCTGCAGCCTTTTAACCCTAATCTCTAGGGCAGCAATTTTGTGCCCTAGTTCCTGTGGGCTCTTATTTGTCACCTTTTTTTATTCAAGGAGTAGAAGATGTAGCTTCTTTCTGTAAGAGAAGCTTTGATTGCTTACCCTAAGAGAAAAGATCTGGGCAGAAATCCCCACAGGGTAACAAAACCCTTCCCCAGGGAAAACATCCTTGAACTAGTTTGAACTGAGAGCCCCCTGCTTTCATAGTGCCTGTGGCTGGAAGATATAAATGTTCAAAGGGCTGTGGCAGGATTAAAGATTTTCTTGTCTCAGCCTCTCCTACAAGGCTCTCGTCCTCCCCTCCCTGCTCCCATAGTTGGGTTTATAGGAATCAATGAAAACATTCTGGGGTGGTAGGGGAAAAAAACAGACCTAGGATGGAAACAGAAAAATAAGGGCTTCTCAGGGCTTTTCCAATTCTCTGCCCCTGCAGCTGTTTGCAGATTTGTCTGTGTCCCTTCAAGACAGTGACCCAAGAAGATGGTCTTAACTTTTGCCTCAGTTATAGTTCTGGTTTGGAACTGGGCTCTGACTCAAGGACATCAAACTCCTTTCAGAGAACTCTTTCTGGATACTTGGTCACTATTTCTCCCAGCTCTTGCCTCTGGGAGAATTTTGCTGCAGGTTCAGTTCATTGCAGTTCAGTTTTTTTCCACCACCTGAGTATTATTTTTCTTTTCCAGCTATTTTCTATAAGGTTTGTTTGTAATTACTGTCTCCTCCAGAGCCTGCACTGCAGCATTTCCAAGCTCAGTGTGAGAACAGTGTAGACTTAGTGAAACTGCATTTCTGATGTGTGATCGTGCTGCAAATCCCCAATCCTTGCAGATAACCCAAAAGCTGGGGAAGAGGGAGAGGCAGCAATATCCTCTCCTCCTGCAGCTAAAGATCCCCACACTCCACAATCATTTTAATGGAGTTGAATGCTTCCAGGGGAGAGAGTGATGTTTTGTCACACACAGAAATGGCAAAGCTGAGGTACCATTTCCATAAAAAAGATGCTAATTGTGGTTGTTTTAATTGATGAGGGGACAGCTCAGGCCAAGTGTACAGAAGTATTTCCTACCTGCAGCTTCACTGCTCTCAGGATATCCAACCCTGTCCTTCCCTACTGCCTTTACTTCTTGGTTTGGAGGGGGGAAAGCAGGTACGGGCTGAGGGCTGGGCCCCCAAGAGCTGTAAAGCCGCAGGCACGTCTGCAGAGGAGTGGAGAGCCCACCCCTCTCTGGGTTTTGGTGGGTCAGGAAGGAGTTAAATGACAACAGAGGGAGAGGCTGTGCTATTGTTCAGGCATCCCTGGGTCCAGGGTGCTGATCTCTATTCCCGGATCTGCCTCTGGCTTCCTGCACGACCTTGGACCGCTCACTTACCTTTTCTTTTCCTTAGCTCCCAAACTGCAGCATGGAAATCCTTCTCTTCCTGTGGTGCCTCGTTCCCTGCGGCTTTCAGGGGGGCTGAGGTTCTCTGGTGGGAGGTGAGGGAAGGAGAGGAACGCGTTTCCACTCAGAAACATTTAAGGAGAGGGCAGCGATTTTTGGGGCATGTTCCTGTTCGTTCAGGTCCAGCACGGGCTGTGCATATTTGGGTGATATTTGGGGGTTTTTAGCAGCAAACCGGTGGTGGAAGGCAAATGTTGGTGCAGCTGCCCAGAGCGCTGCCAGCTGCAAGGAGCCTGTTCTTCACTAGATGGAGCTTTGATCAAAGATTTGGATAACCGCAGTTCTTTCTGCACAGAATTTCCTAATTTTTCTTCCCCAGTCTCCATTCCTGCCCCTTTTTCTGTGCTTTAACACCACGGGGGACACTTAATGATGCTGGATATCGAACAAGGCTAATCTGTGGTACTGCAGGCTCCAAGCACCCACCAGCCCGCCGGGCTCCCGGGCTTTGGGGTTTGAAGTGTGGATCAGTGCTGCTGGGCTGTGGCAGAGAATTGAATTCTTTCCGTGTTTTCTATTCCCAAAAGGAAAAGGCTTCAAAGAGCAGGTCCCCTCCCCCTCTCTGCTGGTGAAGGGCATTTAGGGAAGCTGGGAAAGAAATCCAGCCCTGACAGACGCATTTATTTAACAAACCACTGCCTTTCCCTACCTTAGCAGAAGACTGGGTGTTTTTTAAAAAGGGGATTGCTGCTTTTATATCCATCTTTGTATTCAGGAGATGATTACCTAGCCAAGGTCATTGCTGCTGCATGCCTGGATCGAGCAGCGAGCCATCCTCCTCTTCCTGAATGAGCACTGCTTTCAGTGGGGCTCCCCCAAGGAAAAAATAGGAATTAGGCTTGGATCTGGCGAGCGCAAGGTCCCAAGCTGCTGCCGGGCAGAGAAAGCCACAGGAACAGCGTAGCGTCCCCTTTTCCAACGGAGCCAGAGGAGATGAATGAAGCTGTAATCAAACATTTCCTGTGCAGACATGCACGGGGCTGGGCTGGGCTGTGACAGCCTGTTCCCGGCGCTCCAATCCGGCACACACAGGGACAACCAGGGGCTGGGCCCCCGCCACGTCTCCCCGAGGCTGTCGCCTCCCTGGGGATGGTCCCTGCAGCCTGGTGTCCCCGGTGCCTCGGTGCCAGGCTGCTGTGCCAGTGCCCGCGGGCATCGCGGCGCTGCCGGCGGGTTCCATCGCGCACAGCTCCCTCCCCGCGCGGGTTGGAGAACATCAGGGAATGGGGCTGGGGCTGCGGCTGGGGCTGGGGGGCTGCTCTGAGCCCACAGCCACGCTCCGAGTGACAGTCCGGGATCTCGCTCCTGTCCCCAGCAGCGCACCAGCCACTGCTGCAACGTCAAGGTCGCGGGTTCGATCCCCGGATGGGCCATTCACGTCTGAGCCGGGCTCGGTGATCCTTGTGGGTCTCTCCCAGCTCAGAACATCCTGGGATTCAGTGCCTGCGCGTGTGTGCTGGCGAGGCCGGTGCCCGCAGCATCCCGCACTCACATGCAGGATGTTGTGCTCATGGCAGCGATGTCCCCACAGCAGGGACACAGCGATGCCGGACTGCAGTGTGACACAAAACTCCTCTCGGGGCCGGGAGCTGACACGGATTCCTCTGTCATTCCCCTGTTGTCAGCGTCCCACTGCACATGCATTTGTTCGTCATTATTAAGATATTGATGCTGACTAAACCCTGACCCTGCATCACACAGAAATCCGCCCAGAACCGCGGGGTTCGGACTCGTACGGAGGGTGAGAAGTGGGGACAGGGCATTTCCTCACACCTATTCCACCTGGAGAGCAAACCCCTCTCCCAGTCCCTCCTGGCTGACAGAGAATTGCATCACTGGCGCGTGCAGATTTTTTTGTTGTTGTTGTTGTTTCCCCCCTGAAATGTACTTGTTTTATTGTTTTCCTCCGATGGAATTTGCCAGCGTGTCCCAAATTACGTGGTTCTGAAATTTAAAAGCAACATACCTGTGTGGGGGAGAGAATGAGTGGTTTTCACTGTGCAAGCTGGCTCTTCCTTCCCTCCTCCCTTCTCCCCACATCCCCATGTGCTATGGAGCCAGCTGCTCCCGGAATAGTTTGGGAATGAAATGTCACCATTTGAAACTGGTGAGTCACACTTTTGGGAGGAGGGGAGGAGAGAATCTGAAATCTTGCCGTGTGGCAGAGCGTCTCCTGGTGAGTACAGAGAGATTTTTAAAACCACAGACTCCCTGATGATGGAGTTGAGGGGCTTTGAACAGAGGCTGCTGGGTGTGTCCACGCTGCTTTTTTTTTTTGCAGGAGGATCTCAAAATCCTCTGCAAACTTGAATTTTCTTCCCCAACATGCCCACTGCAGCTGGATGCTGGTGCCTCCTCCAGCAGCACTGGGTTGTATCCGTCTGACAACACACCTACAGTGACTCTCTTAATTAAGTCTCCCGCACTGCTGCGAGGTGTGTAATTACAGCGAGACCTGACTTAAGCATCCACTCGAGGGACTAACAAAAAGAATTCTTTACCAGAGCAGGGAGGAACAGAACTTTACTGAATAAATTTTTAAAACATATTTTAGGGGAAGTTTATTAAACAAAGGAGGGTAATTATTCCAGTTTTTCTTTCTCCCAAAATTAGGATGATGCCTTTAATGTACTGAGCATTAACATAATCAGCTTTTTTTTTCCTACCGAAAGGATACTTGAGCAATTCTGTCTTTTAACAGAGATTACTATAAAAAATTGTCAATTAGTGCAAATGGTGGCAATGATCTGCAAAATGAACTACTGTTTATCAGAAGCTCAGCAGTTTTCCCTCCCTGCCCAAGCCCAGTGAGAGATTTTTTTAGTGAAAGGGCAGCATTCAGGATTGTAGTTTTAGGCTGCTATAACCACCCATTTTCAGCACTCTACCTGGCAGCTTGGCCTTGCAGGTACCAAGAACGGTGTGTCTGGAGGTAGCTGTAGCACTAATGGTGCCTCCCAAAGAGCTGTAGCAGTTCCAGGAGGGTGGATTTTGGCTGTTGCTGCCCCAGCTCACTGTCAGAGGTCTCAGGAGGTGGCAGCTGGGCTGTGCATCCCCACACACAGCCCAGCATGTTAATCCAACCCAGCAATTATTTCAGGTCCCATTGCTATTCTGAGCACTGCGGTGACACGGAGAGGAGAAGATGTGCCACCCATCCTGCAGCCCCAATGATCTCCAGCTGAAGGACAGGGAGAAGCTGGAAATAGTAATATCAGAAATAGCCCCCAGAGGGGCTGTCAACCCTCAAGTCCCACCTTCAGTGGCATTCTGAGTTCATGCTGTGAGTAAAAGTCCCAAACTGCTCACCAAGCTTGCAGCGAACTTGGTGGGGATTTTGCAAGCGTAAGGCCCTGGAGGGTTTGATGCCATCTCTGCTTTATTTGGAAAACTGAGCTCAGAGCAAGATTTTATGAAGTGTGCATTTCTACCTCAAATTCTAGATAGCATTAACTAGAAACCCACATCCTCCATTGTCACTGGATTTGACAGAAATCATCCCTGGCTGCAGAAATTTGCTGCAGAGCCTCAGATTTTCTTTAATACAAAATAAATAAAACAACCTCAGAGACAGCCTTGAAAAGTCAAATCTGGGTGCTATTCCACGTGCATTTTCTCAGCAGCAAAGCCTGTTTATTCTCTTAAGTGTATCACTGTTGCCCTTTTTTCTTAACTCAGACTGTCACAGTGATTTTCTACTGCAGGGCTCCACAGAGCCCAACCAGCAACGCTGCAGGAGCTGAAAGTTGCAGCAGCAATGCAGGAGTGAGCCAAGGAGCCAGGTCAGAAAAGGGAACCCCTCTGGGTACATGCTGCACCCTCAGGTGTGAACTTGGAGCTATTCCAAACCAGTAACTCCTAAAAGATGGGAATGTCAGTGGATCATCAATTCTGAGGCATAATGACAGCATTTTAGTTACCTCTATTTGTTCTAGCATAGGTGTCTGCTCGCTAGGTTTAGCTCCCCATGTTCCTGGTGGGGATTCCCTTTAGCCTGCAGCTTCCTGCAGATAACTCCCATGATAATGCTGGGAATGATCAGTGTAAATACTCCCTATGGAAAAGCAGCTTGTTTCTCAGAATGAGGTTATTGTCCTTTCAAATAGAGTAACAAAAGACAAATTTACTGAGTATACAACTCACTGAAGTACTGCGTGTTTTGAACATATGTGATGATTTCTTTAAAACTTGATGGATTTTTGCCCAAATCAAAGGATTTTGTCTCATCAGCTACAGTGGGATTTCCTAGAGGGCCTGAGACAACACATCCTCAGCCTCTTGGACCTTGGCTAAACTGATACATAATGTGTGGAACTCTTCCTAACAGGAACAAGCAACCCTGGAAGGCCAAGATTACCACTGATCTGGTTTGGGGATGGGGGGGGGGGGGAAAGAAAAAGACAACTGAAATGACATTGGACATTCATTAGCAAAGCATTGTCAGAACACAATAGAAGAACAGACAAAAGCCAGTCCAGATTCTGTGGTATTTCCTAAAGGGCTCCCTCTGGCACACGACTATTCCCTGCCAATCCTTCTGTATTGTTTTTGATAATGAATAGAAGCTGAACAGATGATTGTTGTATTGTCCACTAAGTGATTCATTTACATTAAATAGTGCTCCAAAAGTAGGCTTTGGGTGGACTTCTCTAGTCACTTCAGTTATTTATTTATACAGTTTAATTACTGTCTTTTAACTCTCCACTGTAATAATTATTTCCTGATTGCTTCAGCTAAATTACTCCTCTGAAGTCAGTGGTCCAACAAGCCCTGACACGAGAAGCAACATCCATGTATTTTCAAAGGAGTTTAATTTTGAATGGCCACCTCCAGGGAAGTGCTGCTGGTTTGGAAAGGTGCTGAGGACTCTTGAGCACCTGCAGGTCCCTGGTGTCCCTGGTGCCTGGCACTGAATGAAGCAGAAACTGTGCTACATAAACCATCACAGTTCCATGTATTTCCATGTTAACCTCTCAGTTCCTGCTATATCTTCACCAAGGTTCTTGATTAACCCAGGGCTTCCATTGCAATTTCACTTTTCTTACAGAGGTCAAAGTTTTGGTTTGGTTTGGTTTGCAGATGTGACAGATGTCATGTGCTCGAGGGCATATTGTTGGAGGAGAACTTCAGTGTGAGAAGATATTTAGCCCCAAATCCACATCCAGGGCTGCATGACCACTAATTAGAATGTACTAATGGGTGGGGGAGAATGACATGTACTGAAGGGCTCTTTGATGGCTGAAGAATTTGAAGAAATCAACACTCCAGGCCTTTTCATCCCCAGTTCTCTGAGAAACTGCATGACTTCGTTGAGTGGCTGCAGTTACACCTCACTGCAATTATTCTCTCCTCCCTATTCCATGTACCAGGCAGGGAAGCAGCGACACAGAGAGAGGAAGGGAACAGTCCCAAGTGTTGAGTGGTCCATGTAATGTGGCCTCAGTTTAAACCTCCCAGGGCAGAGCAAGGCAGCCTTTGCAGGCTGACATTTCCTCAGTCCCCTATCCTTCCATTTGGGAAAAACAAACTTGCCAGCCCTGTGCCAAGATCCCAAAGAAAGAACAGAAGTTTGTTTTGAAGAGTTTAGATGCCTGTACCTGCCAAAATGAGGCAAGATTGACTTTTTGCAATCAGCTTCCTACCAACTCCTCAGCCAAATGAACACAGAGGACAAGAACATTCCAGTTCCACTGTAGCCTTCCAGCTCCTTGCCATTCCCTACTGCTCTTGCTACAGAAACTGGGCAGAATCTGCTGTGTGACTACCTAAGATTTAGGTTTCTGTTTGTGTCACATTTTTGTTACCCTGCTTCAGAAACTGCCTTTACCTGCCCTGTGATTAAAGCAAACTACCCACCCTCAGAATCTGCCTGAGCTTCAGCCTTCATCTGGGTTATGTGGCATCACAATCAAGCCAGATGAGACTCGGCAGACACAGAAATAAAACCATCCCTCCCTCTGCATAAACCCACAAAGCACTGCCAGGGTTTCCCCTGCTGGCTTCCACTTTAACCCCGCAGTGCTGCTCTCCCCGTGTCCCTGCTCTCCCAGGGGCCGGGCTCGCTCCGCGCTCAGGGGCAGCAGTGGAATCAAACACTGCATCAGCAGCCCTGTAATAGCTGTGCTCAGTGGAACCCAGCTCCCCTCATTAATGCAGAAAATGAGAGTTGTTTTCCTACATTTGAGAAGCTAATTATTTAAGTGCTGGGAATTAAGGCTCATCAGATGCTGGTGACTGAGTTTGGTTTTGCATCCCAGGGGATGGAAGGAGACCAAGGGAAGCTGGTTTTGCACAGGTGAGCATTACAGCAACTCACCAGTACTAGAGCTGGGAACAGATCCCTGTCTACCTGATGCATAAAAGCCCCTCTCTTTGTACATCTCTGCTCTTCCAGACATCATCCTGGTGATGACTCAGAGAAGTTTTGGATGCCCAGAGAAGTTATGAATGCTCCATCTCTGAAGTGTTCAAGGCCAGGTTGGATGGGGCTTGAAGCAACCTGGGATAGTGGAAAGTGTCCCTGCCCACAGCATGGGGCTGATGATGGATAATCTTCAATATCTCTTCCAACCAAAACCATTCTATGATCCTGTGATTCTTCCCATTCAAATAGATTTTTTAATCACCACTGATCAAATAATTCTATATATAGGGATTTATTTTTTTCCTACCAGGAAAAGGTGTGCCCCACTTGAGGTTGACCTAACCTTTATATTTTGCAATAAATCAATATTGCCTTGTCTCAGGTGGGTTTTTAGAAAGGGAAATGAGCTCACACCATCTGTTCTCCTGTAATCAGTTGTCCTTCAGCCTTAACTTTGACCACCATACTCAGAGAAAGCTTTAGATAGAAATGCTGCTCCCCGACCTAACAAGGGACCTTCCAGTGCCTTGGGAAACAGAAGATGAACTGGGTGAAAACCCCCCTTGTCTGTGAGAAACCACAGATGAGGCCAGATCTGCTGTTCTAAACAAAGTTTTTACAACAGAATGACTTGCAACAGTAGATGGGTGCTTTTGACATTCTTCCCAGAAAGTGACAGAAATTCTATTGATGCTATTGCCAATAACTATAGGCTAAGGAACAGGGACTTGGTTCCTGGATGTCACTGGATGGATCCCCTCTTCACTACAAGCAGCTTGCCAAGAACAAATCTTTCATTTTTTATGGAGATAGTCAATGTCCTCTGTTGTCTTCAGAGACTGAGGGAGTGAACTGCTCTGTGTGTTCACTTGAAGCCAGATGTTAAAGTATTGTCTGGATGTAATTGGCTTGACAAATAGCAGGAGTGACATTTTAGCTCCATTCAAGTCAGTGGCAAAATTCCTGTTGAGTTCAGCTGGGGCCAGGATTTCACCCTCTGACAGTGCTGACGGGAAATCTAACGAGTGATCTTCAGAAAAATAAGCATAGGCATTGTGTTTTTCTAGGACTATTTTCAATCCATGGGCCATGAAGTCTTGTGCACTGCTTGGAAGAGGTCAGCAAAAGATCTTAAAGACAAGGAATTTTAGTGTCAGTACCTTTAAATTTGCTATACAGGAGGCCATGATTCCAAGGGAGAATGCCATGAGTTGATTACCAAGTTCAAAGTCAGCTTGATCCACTGACATCCACCTATCTGTGCAGTCCTTGGACTGACAATCATCTTTCTGGCAGGATCTGCTCAGCTGAACCAATCCTTTATCATGGAATGTTGTGGATTCAAGAAACCACTCTGTGTGCTACGCTAAGACTGAGCCACGTGGAAATCTCTGCTCTGGCACCTACCAGGTGTCATCACCAATGGATTGGGATGGAAACAAGGCTTTTTAGAGAAGCTGGCATAGCTGGGACTTTACAACTGCTTTGGTTTTGTAGCAAGGTCAGTACTCCATCCCCAAGATAAATGACAGGTACCAGTGTTTCCCTACAGACTTTCAGGTGTCTGAGGTAACCCAGCTGAACTTCATAGGGATTCAGAAGCAATCAGCTTCAGGCAGAATCACACAGTGAATTCTTCCTGTGGTATCTCCAGAGCTTTTAGCCCTGCAGCCACATGTACAACCCCATCTGCTTTGAAGCCTGTGGATTAAGTAATGGCAATACTACTTGGATGGAAGTTTACAATGCTTGGATGACAAAAGGCTTGAGCTCAGGGGAAAAAAATTTCCTGAAGATTAAAAATAGAGTAATTTTTAAGAGGTAAAAGTCTTTTTAGGCTTTAAAATATTTTTCTGTGTGTGTTGAGTTGTTCTGTAAGTTCTTTCCTTTTAGAACGTGGAAGAACTTGTATTTTTTAGAGTGCCTGAAAAAATGCAGGAGAGGTACTGAGGAATCCTCATGTATTCTGTATTGGTTATTAGCATGGAGAGCCCTTGTGCTTGCAGGAGCAAAGCTCCTGAACATCCCCCTTCAAATCCACTTGTGGAGCCAGGGGCTTCAGCCTCTTGCAGGTCCAAGCTTAGGCCAGCTCCACTTGTAATCCAGGGTTACAGGAGGAATCCTACCCAAGTCCTTGATCGAAGGGAAAGGTTCCTCTTTACCTGAGCACTAAACTGGACATTTTAACCCATATCATGGCAAAGCATGCCCAAGTGATGAAGTAACAGTTGATTCATGGCTATCCAGAGGAGCCTAGAAGTGCCACCTCGGGATGACATGGATAGAAGCAGCTTTTCCATGTGAAGAACGCTGCTTCTCCCCAGCTGAGCTATCATGGAACGAAGATGACTCTCTGGAGGAAGACTTTGCTGCACATTTGCAGTGTGTTTTAGCTACTATCAACATTTATATTCCACTGGCATTTGAGGGTAAGCACTAATTAGCATAATCATCAATGCTTTAAAATTAAAAATTCTTCCAAGAGACACAGGAGGGATTGAAACTGTTTCCTTCCCCCAGAGGCAAATCCTTTCCCAAGCTATCTGCTGCACCAAAAGGTTTTATTCTAGAAACATTCCCAACCTATGCCCAAGAGTAAATTCAACTACAGCAAACTAGTAAACTCGTGTGTGTGCAGCAAGCAGGCCCTGATTTGACAGTTACTACCTGAAAAAATGTTGTCACTATTTTCCACTCCTATTTTTTTTGGCTGCTGCTCTGAGCTGTTGTGCCACCTTTAGTGTGTGGGCTGCAACAATCAAGAAGTGCTCGTAGAGTTGGAAGTTTTTATACTTCACAGGAAAGATTCTGATGTCTTCACAGGACAGAAAGCAATGGGTTTAATGACACATGTAGAGTTTTGCCTCAAGCCCCCAAAATCAGGAGCTGACCTCAAAAAATCTCAAATACCTACACTGTTCCAAAGTGGATTTTTACTCTGGTTCCAGTTTACCACAAGAACCCCAAGTTGAATTTCTAGAGTAAATAAACTCCTTTTATGGAGAATAAGGTGCCAAGGAAACCTTGGGGGAGCTTTAAGTTTGAAAGATAACATCTATACTTTGGAAATGTCCCCTAAGAGTTGATCTTTAAATTTCTACATTGCTGCCTTTGGGAACTGACAGTGGGTCTCACCAGGTGTGGTCCAGGATGGGTGTCCTCCATGTGGGTCCTTTGTGGCTCAGAGGATGCTCCTCACATCCTCAGCAGGGCCAGAAACCTCCAGGACTGGAGCAGTTAACTGTGCTGATTGTTCTGGAAGTGGCCAGAGAGAAAGATCAGTGTTTTTCTGAAGGTTCTCCCTTTGAGAGAGAACCACTAAAAAATGTAGGTGTTTGTTAAAGCAATTGTGTTTAAACTCACAATTCTTGTTATTTCTGCACAAGACACCACACCCTAAAGGGAGTAAACAGAGGGACTCTGCAAGACAGAGTGGCACAGAAATCTCCATGAAAAATTCAGAGTCTGCAGGACATTGAACATATGTATTGTCTCTTTGGTATCCTGTTTTTTCAGCGAGATGGACTTAAATTTCATTGGCAGAAATTCTCTCTTTTATCTTTATCTCCTGTTTTGATGTGGTAGCCATGGAGAAAAGCCCCAGATTAGTAACAGTAGGTTGGTGCAGAATAAGAATAACTTTCTGCTTGTATTTAGACTGTAGCAACATCGGAGGCTTTGTTTAATTGGAAATATTCAGGGAATAATTATTAGATGCTGTTAGGACACGAATCACCCATCCTGTTCCCTTCTATGCACCTTGAGCTGGCAATCTTTAACTTCTCTCTTTTCTGAGGGATGTTTAGGTGGTTTTCACAGGGGAGGAACTGGCTCTCTCTGACTCCTGCTTTTGAAAACTGGTTAATTCTGCTGGAAGTTGGGTTAACACGGGAAGGATGTGCAGCACCAACTCCTGTTCCCTTTCCAAGGAGGTGTAGGCTGCACTGTGATGACTTAATAGGTCTAATGATTACATAGGGTCAAAGAGAGGATACAGCCTCCCTCCACATTCCACTCATAATCTTCTGAAACATTCAGTGCAATTTGTGTACACAGCAGGATAATCAGGCCCTCTCCTGGCTCTTGGCATCTTTTTTTTCCACCTGTGGGGCAATTCCAGGTTTATCGCTGAGCATAATCCCCAGACTGCGTGGAAGAGGGATTTCTGGGAGAGGCTAATAAGTAGTGTGAGCCAGGAGATGCAACAATTCCAGGTGTGCCACGCAGAAGGACAGCGTGTTCTGCTGCTGCCTCAGCCTTGGGGCACAAACCCAGCTCTTTTCTTAGCCCTACTTTGCCACCAAACCTTCTAGCTATATACAAATCATAAGCTAAGTTTCCTACTACCTACCTTGCTTTGTTTTTAAAACAGCAGCACCTCTGGAGGAAATGGAAAAGTCCTCAGGTGACTGTCATAAATTTTTTGTATTTCTTGCAAGCTGCAGCAGCAGGTCAGGAAACTGGACACTATATGAAAATCTGCAAGGTGAAGACTTCAAGGTTACAGCTCCCGAGGAATGTGATCAGCACGCACTGAAAAATGGGATTGGTGAAATAACGTGGTGGCACTTCACCACTTGTTTCCTGGTTGCAGTGTTTGCAGTGCTTGTCTAAGAAAGCTCTGCAAAGCCTCTGGTCTCTCTCTTCAGAAACCACGGCATAATTCCCATCCTCTCCCTCCTGCCTCACTCCGTTATGTAACCCTATAGTGTGTGTGGCATACAAGCTGAAAACTATGTACAGATTCCAACATTTTTCAGTGACTTCCCATTTCCTTGTATAGGAAAAAGCTGAAATAACACCAGTTCTGGTTATGCACCGCTTTTGTTTCTTCCCTATGGAAGCACCAGGATGCAGGCTGGCGGTATGGAGGGACCATATATGTTACTGGGAGTCCGTCGGAGCGTGGCGCGGAGCTTCTCCCGGGAGCCCGGCGAACCCTCTCCCCTCAGGAGAGCCCTCTCCCCTCAGGAAACCACTGAGGGAACAGCGAGAGCGGGACCAGCGGATGTGACAGCAGCGCAGGCTGCTGGGGGGGACCGCCCCCTCGCGGCCACCGCCAATCCGCTCTCCGCTTGCAACGTGACTGACGTCAATCCCAACCAATCATACCACCGCTCCCACCACAGAGACCCCACCTCTTATCTCAGTTGGTCAGATAACCTGTCAATCGTCCGGGATGTCCCGCCTCTTTCCGGCGGGGGAAACGCTAGGTAGGAAGGGTGGAAGGGGAAAGAAAGGGAAAGGAACGAATGAGATACTAGAGATAGGTAGATTGACAGGTAGGCAGACCAATCGTCGCCCTCCTTCACCCCGCCGCTCCCTCCCTCGCGGGCGGCGGGGCAGAGGGGGCGCTCCTCCCGCACCTTCCCCGTTGGTCTATCCCACTCCGGGCCGGGCGGGCTGGGTTGAGTGAGCGGCTCGGACCATTGCTCGCGGCTGGCGGGGGGGGCGCGGGCGAGGCGGAGGAGGAAGGAGCCGGCGAAGGAGGCGGGGGGGCGGTTTAAAGGGACAAGAGCCGTGCGGGCGCCGGTGGGGGAAGCCGGAGCGGCGGCGGGCGGGGACTCGCCCCCTTCCCCACACACGCCCGCTCGCACCGCGGCCGGGGTCGCCGCCGCCAGCGCCCCCATCCCCTCCCTTCCCCTCCGCCC
>VZSE01007447.1:55256-164393 GCA_013398275.1 Promerops cafer
CGCTTCCACAGCGGCCTCTATGAGGTAGAAGGGAGCGGCGGCCACTCCGGGGGCGGCAGCGGCCGCTACAGCCGCCGCCTCCTCCTTCTCCTCGCCTCAGAGCGCCCCATCTTTGTGTGTGCGGGAGAAGGGCGGGAGGGAGTGCGCGCTGCCCGCCCGCCGCGCTTTGTTCGGAGCCGGNCGTGGCGGAGCCCCGGCTCTATGTGCCAGCGGCTCCCCGGCGGCGGCGGCGTGAGGGGCCGGAGCCCCTGAGGGCGGGGGGGCCCCGGCCCGTGTCGGTGCTGCGGGGCGGGGGAAGGGGCCGGCTCGCTGCCCGNGGGTGCTGCCATGTGACCGGCTTCAAGGTGGAGAACTGGAAGCAGAACCTGCGGGCGATTTACCAGTGCTTCGTGTGGAGCGGCTCGGCCGAGACCAGGAAGCGCAAGGTACCGGGGGCGGCTCGCATCCACCCCCCCTTCCCTTCCCTTCCCTCCCTCCTTCCCTCCCTCCCCGACCCACCCGCCGACGCCTCGGGGAGGGGACGGGTCCGGTCCCCCTCTAGCCCTCCCTCCTTCCCTCCCCACGGGGCAGGTGGGCCCGAGCTCCCGCACGCGGTCCTGGGGGGAGGGAGGAGGAAGCGCTCGGTGCCTTCGGGATGGCGAGGGGGGGCACCGGGATGGAGGAGGGAACCAGCCCCGGCGGGGCCTCCCTCCCTGCCACCTGCCCCGGCGGCTTTTCCGCAGCGGGGCTGTTCTGCAGCGCCGCCGCTTCCTCCTCCTCCTTCTACTCCTCCTCCTCCTCCTCCTCCCGGAGGTTTCCCGGAATACCGGGGGGAGGGGAGGCCCGGGGCACCGGGCACGTCCGGCCTGTGGCGGAGCTTTGTGGAGCCCCGCGGGGCCGCGCCCGAGCCCGGGGGGCTGCGCGGAGCACAATGGCTGGGAGCCGGTCCCGGCGCCGGGGGCTGCGGCTCGCTGGGTTATATGTGTGTTTTTCCTTAAAAAAAAACCCAAAACAAAACAAAAAAAAACCTGCTCGTGCTGATAATCCACTTGGAAAAGGGGATTCCTGCTCTGGTGGGGCGGAGGGAAAGGAACTGGCTGAGCCTGGAGTACAGGGAAGGGCTCTGGGAGCTGTTGGCGCCTGAGAAAAATCCCTGTAAACCAGGCAAAAAGCAGGAAGAGTGCTTTTCGCCACCTATGTTCTCTAATAACATCCTTATACACATGCATGTTTGTGGAGGGCTTCTCTCTGCGCTGTGCAACTAATTACCGTTTTTCCCTAGAATCAACTAGTTTTTACTTCAAAGTGACTTGGCAGATTTCTGTCAGTCGTCGCATTGGTGACTGAGGAGGGGAAGGCAGCAGCTACACGGAGCAAAACTCGGGGTTTGGGACAGCACGGATTGTGTTTTTGTTGGAACAACCCATTTAAAACTTTCTGATCCCAGTGCTTTGCATTAAGCTGCTCAGCTTATTATTCGTAATAGAACTAGAGCATGAAGGATGGACTTAAAGGGTGAGGTGCTGAACCATTTTTCCGTGTTCAGTTCATGTTCTCAGGATAATCCAATTTCCCAGGTTTTTTACCTAAAGAAGAAAAAATGGAATCTGAGAATATGTTTTAAATGGATTTAATTACTTAATGGCCCTACAAAGTATAGCCAGACTTGTTTTAAATATCTTACAGTTCCCTACAGGTAAATATTATGAAGTATATTAGTCAAAATCTGGGTTTATTTAGCCTATAGCATGTTAAAATATCAATTGAGACATAGTAGATGGTGCTTTCAGCTTAAATGGAGAGAAAATTGTGCTGTGGAAGGAAAAAATGGCAAGTGAGGTATGAAAATGTCTCAGACAAATACAAAGCAAGTGCTATGTGGAAGAATGAAAATAAAATTTCATTAGCAAAATTACCTTTTTCTAAATATGGAGCATCCTGTGTAACCTGCATACCTCTCGTGTGCTGCAACAGCTTTTTTCTTCCAAAATCTAATGTAGGGATGTGTTCATCATTGCTTGAGAAAACAGCTGGAAATACAGAATATTCCATTGTAATCAATCTGTTCTCACTTCCTCTTTGCACAGGCAGGCTCATAACAGGTTTCAAAATTATCTGTCAGCCCAGGGAAAGCACCAGTTTTCCTAATACGTGCTAAAATTGCTTTTCCCCCTGCTTTTTTAAAGCAGGTTGCCAGTATGAAAACAGTTGGGTTTCTGAATCTGGCCCATCTGAAATATGTGGGTGTACATGATCAATATAGGGGAACATTTTGGGTAGCTAAATTGGGATTCAATTCCCTGTCTATGTTAGTAAGGATTGAAGAAAGTCTCTAAATGCCAGTTATGGTACTTTATTCACCCCTTATGTATATGAACATGAGATCTTCTTCCATGGAATTTAATTCACTGAAATTCCCTGTACGTATGTATGCCATACAATTTTACATGTAAAATTAGAAAAATTGTGTTTTCTGTTTGGTGGTGTATTTATAGTCTAATAACTAGAAATAAAATTACCTAGATAGTCCATATAACTGGAAAACAATCCTTTGTCCTTTAATAGTTTACATATTCATATATTACGTATATGTGTATATATATTCTAGGAGCAAGCTGCGACTGCTTAAGAGCACCTATTTATTGGTGAAGATTCTTCTTAATCCTAATCATCAAAATGATGAAGCTAAATTAAAGGTTTATTAGCAAGTGATACTCTTTTTATTGCATGATCAAGGACAGTCACATTATATGTTTATCACAGGAAACATTCCATATATATAGTTGATCTTTATGGAAGGCACTGGGCAATTTAACTGTTGTTCAGATGAAGGTAGGTGTAAAAATGCCGTGGCTGTTGGTGAGAGCCAGATGTAAATGGTTCTGGTTCTAGAATGGTAACTACTATCCCTCCTAAGCCTGTCTTAAAAATCCAGGGAGCAGTGGGAACTGCAGGGGGCAGAAAGGCTCCGTTCTCCTGCTGTACCTACACTGTGTTCTGCCTTGGCAGACCATTTTAGTGCTGTGCTATTCGGTTTTAATACGCACCTTTTCTGTGAATAAGCTTTTACGAGCTCCAGCTCGCGGTTCGGTTTGCTTTACAGCCAGTGCTTTGAGCAGAATGGCTCTAAAGCCTGGTTTATAGTGGGAAAGCTGTCTCCTGAACGTGTATTTCAATCCTCAGTCAGAACCAAGAGGTAATTATGTATGTGTCTTTGTAGGCACTGGGATTCTGGTGAAGATTGTCGGAGTGTGTTTGCTGCCGAAGCGTTGGCTATGCCAGGATTTGAGCTGTCATCACGGAGCATTGTTGTATCCACACGGAGGAGCGAGGCTGTGACTTGCCTCATCTCACTGCATCTTGGCCAAACTCAAGTGCAGCACTCGTACAAGCTGTTCTAGGCACAGGGCTTGCTGTGGTGTAATTGTGTTGCTGGTGGTGAAGCCTAAGCAAAGACAAAACTGTCACACTGGACAGTGGAACAGGAGAAGAGGGAGAGGGAGAAATCCAAAGACTGACTCTTGAAATTGTAGTTATTGTGATAAAAAGTTGGAGCTAGGTTTTAGAGCTCAAGTTACGTGTAAAGTGACACAAAATTAGGGTGGACTGTCTCATTGTTGGGGCTTTGACTTGTAACTCTTGATTTTTAATTTGCCGTAGTTAGAATCCGTTTAATAACCTGATGGCAAAGCTTGTGTTTCGGTAGGTCATGGACTTTACCTTGAATATTTTGATGTGAAAATTACTTCACAATTAAGTAACACTCCAGAAGAGGTCCTTAAATTTGTCACCACTACTCCCCATTCAGGAATTATGGAGCAGACAGAGGATGCTGAAAAGGCTTGTGCCAGACCTTCATGTCAGCTTTTCCCATTTTTTTCTGTAGGGTCACACTTGAAACACTTGGCTTATTCCTTTAGAATTACAGATGAGAAAAATCTGTTTTGCAGTGCTGAATGTAGCTTTTGTCCCCATCAGTGAGCAATTACACATGTAGATGCATCTTTGTGTCCAGGAGTTGGTAAGTAATGGTTTCACTGCTGGAAGGGCAACTGAATTTATGATTAAATTCCCTCTTCCTGGACTATACGCCTTGGAGGAAAACTGTCTCATTCTGAATGGTTCTTACTATCACTGCCCTGAAAAGGCTCTTCACGATAAAAGTAAACTCGTCATTGTGACCACAGTCGTGATATGCACAAGGTTCTGTGTGGAATTTCAGAATGTTTATTCAGTGCTTCAGCCAATAGATCAAAGAATAATTACCTGTCAGGGGCTGTGCACTCTCACTGACAGCGGCTGCGTTCTGGCATATTTCTGCCTGTTTGAGAGCTTTTCTTGTTTTTCCCATTATTCTCTCTTTACATGGGTCCTACAGACCAATTGATCCTTTCAGATATGAAGAAGCATTTGCTTTTATAGGTGATGACTCTTTGTCAGGTATCATTCTCCCCATGAACTTGTGACTTTGGTGTGTGGTTCTTTGTAATATTTTGACAGATAATCAATTCTTAGACTTAAACGTGAAATGACTTTGGTTCATTTCCTAACTTTCAAAGTTAAAAAAGCTTAAAATAACTTTGCAGATAACTGCCATGTCATGTTTTCAGTAGCAAGTATTGTGGTTCACAGTCTAAATCAGTGTGTCATGTTCTTGCTAAAGTGACCTTGCAGTCTTCAGGGTAAGCTACTGGTGGAATTTCTCATCTCATGCCTGTTGAGGCACATTTGCTCCCCATGGGCCTTTCCCCATGTACCTGTCCAGGAACAGGGAGGTGTTGCTTAGATGATTTGCTTTGTACTGTAACAGATGGGCCAGGCTGTGCCACCTCACCAGGCTGTGCCACCTTCGCAGGCTCGGTGTTTGGATTGCTTAAATTAATAAGGAAAGCTTAGCTTGTTTTTCTTTAACGTTTTTAGCATGTGCATCAAACTTCTGGATTACAAATCCTGTGGAGAATTTGAAAGAGGAGTCCAGGATTCAAGAAGCATGTCTCTTTTTCAGCTGCGTACTCTGCTTTGGCTGCCTAAGTGAACTGTCTGATTGACTCAGGAAGGATGTTCTTCTTTGCCATGTGCTGTGGGACCTGCCTTCTCCCTGAAATCCCATGAGAAGTGTCAAAGTCAACTGCAAGCTTCATTGTTCAGGAGGTCTCCAGTTTCATACCTGAGCAATCTTCCTTAGTTCTTAACTACTAAGGATTTAAAAGGTTCTTAGACCTGCTGAAGGTAATGTTCTCTTTCCTCTCAGTGTGAAGACACAACCTTTTGTGTGAGAGATACCAGACATGATATTTTAGCTCTGTACCCAGCAGAGCCTTGTGTATGTGGGACATGCCAGATTGAGAATGTTCCACTGAGCTTATGTCTCTGAGGAACATAACACAAGACCTTCCTCTTCCTAGTGGTGCTAATCCCTATTTTGTATCCTGTACCGTGTTTTTTTTAAAATCACTTGTTGGTTTCTGGGCCAAAGGTTAGGAATTAGTCTTGCACCATGAACTTGAAGGTGGTGAACAGCAATTCCTAAGTTGTGGGATCTGAACCATCTGGACTTCTCTTTTTTAACATGGATGGGAGAGACAGTAAATGCAATTTTCTCCCTACTTGTATTTGTTCCCTGTTGTAGAGCAAGAAGATGGATCTGCAGAAACTGATGAGGGAAAAAATAGGAATATGTTGGACAAAAAGGCTTATTTCTTTTTTTCAGTAGTCTTATCAGCAGTCAAAGGTTTGCTCATAGCCAAGCTGTTTGTCAGAGTATTTGTAGCATCTCTTTAATTTTGTCTGCAGTCAACGATTTTATTTGCTTAATGCTGAAAGCTTTTAAACTGAAATGACAGCGAGTAATGTGAAGGTGAGCCGGGTGGAATGGCTTTGTTTGATTTGCTGGACTATGTGTTGAGCTTTATTTTAAGCCATCAAAGCTTTACACCCCAAACAAAGGTTAGGTGATAGCCTCATTTTTGTTTCAAGCCTTAATCTGTGGGGTTAAGGTGAAACCAGAGCTGCAAATTGCTTGCAAACCTTGTAGTCTCTTCCTTTCATTTGAGGATTTTTTGTTTCAGTAGCTGGTGTAACAAATTTAGAGGCAAATGTTACTGACTGGTAGTGGAAGTTTTCTGCTTGTGAATTACTGCTCCTTGAGTTGAGCAAAAAAAGTGTTTTCCTTTGGGATGGACTCTGGGGATCCTTCTCAGTAACAAATGCTCTTGCAACTGTTAGTTTTATTCCCAGGGGTGACTGATTTGTTTTAAACCAGGGAAAGATTAACTCTGTTTAAAACATTGTGTTTCCCACTTTAAACCAAGCACCCACAGTTTTTCCTGTTCATGTGCAGATCTATGAATTCTTATGAACTGTGAATTCTTACGAAGAAACTGGTTTCTTTTTGTCTTTTTCCTGGTAGATATAGGGCTTTTTTTTATTTATTAGCCACACCTTTCCGTTTCACTTGACTGACATCTGCTTTAAAAGAGTGGGTTTGGGTTTTTTATTACTTATATTCCCATGGTTCTCCATGTATTTCTAGTGTGTCTGTAGCCTGCAGCAGCGTCCAAGGTGAGGAGATACATATGTCCTCTTACTATACATCAGGTATAGTGGCATCAGGAGAAAGGCAGTCTGAAGGTGACCCATACACATCTCACTGGCCTGTTCAAAACATTATTAAAAAAGAAATTATTTTTTTCCCCACCATGCAAAGAGACATTGTTAGAACCTTTCTAGACTTGGACAGAAAGAGCTGCCTAGAGCCACTGTCTCCAGTCTCTTGTTAACCTGTGGACAATGGAGCAAGTGAGTGAAATGCTATAATGACATTACAGTTTATTCTGTTATCCTGGACTGTGTTGTCAGCAAGCAGTGTTGGAGCATAGGGAGAGCCATATGTTATCCAAGAGGCCTGAATTGGGAACCTTTCCTTAGCAGAAACAGTTCTAGAAGCTGATAGATCTGTTCTGACTGGATGAAAGCTCTGCCTTGGTAGTTGTATTCTCTTACATATTGATTTGGCAGTCCTTTATGTACACTCGGCTTAATTCAAGCTAAGAACTTTGCTGCATTAGCTGGTAATAGAATCAATGTTGTAAGGAGTTACTCCTTGCAAAATTGACCTGCATTCTGTTTGGGAGTGGGACCACATAATGCAACTGGCACAGCAGCTCAAGAACGATCTGTGGTTTACTTTAGTGCTGGAGCAGCTGCCATGGTGCTGATCTCTCTCATTTAAGAGAAAGAATCATTTTATCTGTCTCGAGACCTATTTGAGGATCTGTAAAGTGAACTGTTACCAGACACCAGTTGACTCAAAGTAACCTGAGATTCACTTTATCAGTTGATAACTGATTAGCAGCAAGCAGTCTGTCCTGTCACATTCTTTTGTGTGTGGAATACAGCAAATACTCTACTTTAGATTTTCCATTTCTCTACTTAAGTAGAATGTTCCCTAAGGGTTGGTTTTATTTTTCTTAAAACCTCTCAGTGATATGTAACACTCATGTAAAACCCGTAATTTTTTTTTTGCCTGTCTCTGCTACTTTTAAAGTTGGTAAAGAGAACTTTTTCCCCTCCTGTTATTCTTCCTTTCCTGTGTTTAATGGAGCTTGAAATTAACGTGGCTCTTCTTGTCTACATCTTGCATAGTATCACTGGTGATGTCAGCATATCCCTGGTGGGAAATATATCTGTGAAGATCTACAGTGCGCTAAATTTGTCATTGAATAAAAAAATTGGGTATTAGACAAGGTGAAACTCAAACAAAAAAAAGAAAAAAGTGGATATTGGTAACAAGAGTTGTTTTCAACACTACTTAAAATGTAGTGTCTTTTTAATGTAACTATTGAGGGCTAGTGCAAGTTTTCATATTGTGACACAAATGCTGACATTAAACATGAGAAATATATTCAATATCCCCATACTTAAAGTAGTGGTGAGAGGCAGCTCACTAACTGACACTGCTTAGTAGTAAGTCTGAAGACAGAACTGGGGTTTGACTGAGCTTAAATGATCTTGTCCTTGTACCATATGCTGGTTTTGCCATGGTTGGTTTCAACACACAGCTGAGCTCTTCTGCACATACATGGAAGATGTGAAAATATAACTATTCATACATTCATTGAGTTGTGTTTATGTAGAATTAAGATGTAGAGATTATTAATCTACATTTCATTCAAGAGATCATTGGAGTATTTCCTTCTTTGTCATTCATCTGTCAACTTCATCTGGAGTTCTGTGTTGCAGCTCTTCCCTAGTATTTTAAACCAAGTTTTCATCCATATATTAATCCATAGTTTAGAATGTATTATATTTAAAAATCATCTAGTTATTAGTCCCTTTATTTTTCTTAAACACATAAAAGAGCCTGCAGTTTTTCAGTGTAGTTTAGTCATGGGGATGATGGAGTATCAAACACCCATGTGGCACCGAGTTCCATTTGCCTCGCTTGTCACTCAGAAGTTCATGCATCCAAGTAGCCTCTTCTAAATAGGGTTTGGCTTTGGATTCATCTCACTGAATTGACTTCCAGGGCTTTTATGTGTATGTTTTGCTTCTGTTTTTAAAGGGCTTTTGTTTTTGCATCAAGTACAGACTTGAATTACTTCAGTGTTTATCAGCACAAGGGGAGAAAGCAGCAGTTTATAAGCTTTATTTTTGCCTACCTCCCCCTTGCTAACTTCTATTTAAAAAGTATCTTTCCTTCCTTGTGTCTTTGTACAACCTGATGTTATTTCACAAAGTTTGTCTAATTACAGTTTGTGCTTCTGTACTCTGCAATCAGCCTTGTTATTGCATTGCAAGTCAGATTTTAAGGGACCTTGTCTACAATATACTTGGTAAATAAAGGTGAGATTTATTGCACAGCAGATGTATGAGGGCTCAGTAAGTGCAGACAGCTGAGATAGCTGACTGATTTCAGTACCTCGTTTGTGTTAGGTGAGCTTTTGTGACCCTCTGCCCCCCAGGGACAAATGCAAAATTTATCTTAAGGTTTTATGTTTTTCTTTGCTGTGCTTCATTATTTTCATATTACTGCCCAGTTTTGCTCTTAACTGGATCTTTGTCCTGTTGGCAGCTGGTGGCCAGGGTGAAACTCTCATTCACGTTGGCCTCTGTGAATTGCTGACTTCTGTCATGCTCTCTCAGCAAGCATCCCCTCCTGAGAGCTTATTATTGGATATGTTTATCTGCATGATGAACACTCAGTTCTTTGGTCACTCACGACTACATTTTGTGTTCTTGGTTGCGGGATGATCTTGATGTGGAGAACAGGATGAGAAATGCTGTGAAAATAGTTTCAAGAGTTCCTGCAGTTCTGTGCTTAAAGAGGAACAAGACTCTTCTCTCTCGTGGTGAGGCTGTTCCCTAAGGAAATTTATCTTATACTGTATTCAGCATAATTTTATCTTACTGCCCTTCGTGATGTATTTCCTTGTCACATAGTAGTTCTGCTACTTAGAACTTTCCTTGCCATGCAAGTTCCAGAGTTACCCCAATAAATTAAATTTGTTTTCTGCATCTCTTTGTAATAATTATGTCCTTATAGAGAGGTTTTGGGGAGTAGGAGATGTTTTCTTTGTCCGTCTTAGGCCGTGTACTGCAAAAATCTGACTGTAGGACAACAAAACTCCGATTTTGCAGTAACCTGAAGAATTGCTTTATTACAGCAATTCTTTATAAAGCAAGCAGTTTATAAGCACATTGTACCTCTATGATGAAACTGGCAGATAAGGTGTTTTATGCAGTGGGGAAAAGGATGTTATGGAGAAGGTGAGTTAGCAAATCTGACAAGTTTTAAAATTGTGAATTGAAATTTGGAAACTAATTATAGATATGGGTTCCAGTGAGACACAAGTGCATGATAGAATTGGTAAATGGTTTGGGTGAGAAGAATGCCACTGACGTAAAGGACAGGCAATATTTGATTTACCAGAGAAAAGCAAGAGGTGTGACATTTGAACCTTTCTGTGCATTATCATGGAGACTGGTGAATGAGGAACATGAAATCCGGCTCTTCAGCTATGGGTGAACAAGTGTCTTTCCTTAATAGTGTAAGGAATTACCAGCTCTGGGCTGCACGTTCCTGCTGGTGTACCAATGCTGTGTCACGTTTGTGTGGTTGTGCCATGAACCAGAAAGAGCAGATAGAGATGAAAATTATTTTTTTTTTCCTCCTCTTTCTGATATTTCACCGACCTGAGTAGTGACACTGGGAGGCTGCATGTGGCAGCCTGAATAATTACTGCTGCTGTGCTCTGGACTGTGCCAGCGACAGACCATGTGTGTTGTCCTAATGGTGGCTGCTTCTGCAAAGAGTTTCTAATACTGACTTCATCCAAAAGGTTCTGTGAAGGAACCTCTGTTAGTGCTGCAGTGGTGTGCTTGTACCTGCTGTTCTCACAAGTGATGCACTGCCGTGTGCTGAGCCTGACACGTGAAACTTGTCTTATGTCTGCAATTGTTGGAACTTACTCCTGTATGCAAATAAGTTACCCCAGTTTCCTTGTGAAAAATAAATGAATCAGGGAGTGTAGAATGCCTGTAATCTGTGATCAGCTATTACAGTAAATCCACTTTTCATATTATGTTTAATTTGATGAAATGAATAGTGTTTTTCCAAGTAATCAAGTTATGAGCCACTTGTGTCCCTCTTTAAATAGGCCCATCTCTAAGTTAAGATTTCTGTCTTTTATAATCAAACTCTAGTAAGCTGGCGTAACTTTTTTTTGTTGGTTTAAAGCATGTGGTCATGGGCCATGTGCCTAGATTATGCTCCTGCTGCATGTAGTTGAGGATGATGGGATAATGGGACTGTAAATTATCTCTTTATGGTGCTGGTTTTCCTCTGGCCTCCTCCCTTGTGCAGTGTGGAGCAGCCCCAAGGCTGTTCCTAGCGGTGCCAGCTGGCTGGAGCCCTGGGGGCCTCTGTGCCAGATGGAGACAGCAGCACTCCAGTGAAAGCCAAACGTGCTTCCCGGGGTCGTGGAGAGGTGCAGCCTCTGCAACCCCGCCAGGGATCCCTGGGCAAGAGCTGTCCTGGGACTCCATTACTCCTGTACTGGTGCAGCCATGGGAAGGACTGGGCTAGGGCATCTGATGGGCTTTTTTTTTTTTTGGAGTAGATTCCTAATACAATATTCTGCTATTAAACATTTTCAATGTGTTAGCATCCCCTTTTTTCTAGTTTATGCTTCTGTAGTGTATCTGTGAAATGTTCAATTCCATAGCATGTACAGATGCTCAGTATTGAGACAGATTTTTTCAATTTGATTATGTGTGGTGGTTCCTGATGTGTTGTCCTGCTTTTTTCCTGACTACCGAAAAATGCTGTTACCCAAAAGATACTCAGACTAGAAAAAGCTTGTTAATGCTGATATTTTTAGTTTTTTCATTAAAATGAAACAAAACCCCAAACCCTTCATTCCACTGTCTGAAATGACAACTTCAGATATAGTCAAAAACTAAAGCAGAGGTTTTAATCCCTTCATTTGCCTAGTTGACTACATAGTTTTTAGTGAAAAAAATCTATTTCTTAGAATACCATTGAAATCAGGTGTTGGTGTTACTGCATCCTATTCAGCCCTGTGGCTTTTTTATATTCCAGTGCAATCTTAGTGCAGAATAACCTCATCTGCACGAGATGTACCCCACAAAACCCATGTGTTTGAATATTCCCATCTTGTGGAGATGAGGACAACAAATGGGTGAAACTCTTTGAAGAATCCGATTCCCTGGTGGCTGCTCAGGTACTTGTTTTGTAGAGGAGCTGAGATACACCAGCCTACCCAGTGTTTCTTCACTCTCTTGACCCAAAAGGCTTTGTTATTATTGACCAATTAATGCAGCTCACACTTATAATCCAGCAGCCCAAAATAGCTGCCAATCCTGGATTTTACTGTGGTGGCATTTGCTGCACAGGTAGTTGGTATAACCCACCATGCAGAATTGCAGCTGAAAACCCCCTTGAGCTGAGGCACATGAGACTATTTTAGGCAGATATTTCAAGTGTCTGATTTAAATAAGGTAATAAACCCAACTTGATAGTATGTACAAAGGACTTATTGGAAGTACAGTATATTTTGAGTCAACTCTCCCTGTCAATCTCCAGAACTGTGGGATATGAGTGGGAATAGGATGTGCCCTGTAGCTCCCTTGCCCTGATGATTTTGCTAGAGGAGTGAGCTACAAGGAGAGTGGACCACAGAAAGTGGTAGTTACCATGTTCCAGCCTAAATAGTATTTATCTCTGCTCTTGAAGGGAGAATGATGGTGTTTTTGTGATCTCTTAGGACGTGACAGAAGTTTGGGAGTGATGATTCAGTCTTGTATTAGCAAGGCAAGTAATTTAAGGCTGAGTCTATCCTGAAGGACACACCAGCTTGAAGTGATGAAGCAGTGGGAAGAAATGTATGGTGAGAAATAATTTAAAGGCTTTAGATGCATTTCCCCGATTGCTTTACAAAGTAGATTTTTTCAAAGTGACCTTCAGTTGCAGGAACTGTTTCTACTCAGTGTGTGCTCCTCTTTGCTACACAATATTTTTGCTACCTTTTTACTTGGAGAAGCTTCAAATCACAGGGAATGGGAGGTAATTTCCTAGCAAGGTAGTAAATTACTTGTAATAGCTTCCTTACAAAATTCTCAACACACACTGCTCTCTTAACTCTCTCTTTTGCAGGTGTGTTATATCTACTTACAGGTATCTGAAATAAAGCTTTTCAAGGAAATTGTGAAATTTTCCTTTTGTGATGCAGAAAGCTCTGTTCCATGTAAACCCTTGCTGAGTGTAATGCCTGCAAGTCTGTTCCTGTCACTTTAAATACTTTTATATCCAGCTACTACTAATAGTTAGTGAATTAGTTTTCTTTCAAGATATTAAATCCTTTTGTCCTGCTCTTCCTCAGTGCTGAATCCCTTAACCTCACCAATTCATGTTTCATCTCACACTGCTTAACTTCTTAAAGCATCTCCTTCAAGTTAAGGTCTTGAAAGTAGAACACGTAATACGTGAAATCAACTCTTAACAGCATTAATGTACTTTTCTTCTGGTTCAAGAAGCAAAGAGATTGCATTAGAATTGAAATTGATGATTGGTGGAATTTCCAAACAGTTTATTGAAAAAAATTTAGGAAACCAGATCAAAGAGCAGAAGTTATGCTTTATAGTTCTGTCAATTCTACAGGGCAGAAGAAGGTCTAAGTGTGGTGAGTGTTCAAGCAGGAAGGAGATTCCACTATGTTTTCTTCAGCTTTGTCCTTCACTTCCCTCTGCAGTTTTTGGTTTAAGAACTTGTGCTAAGGAGCTTTGGTTCCAGGTTTCTTTTCTCTGTGGTCAGTTAGCTGGAAAAGTGGAATGAATGACCAGGAGTCTACTTAACAGAGGTGGTTTTTGATGTAATTTCCTCTCTTACCTTCCAGTGAGGCCAAAGCTGGTTTTGAACCTGCCTTAACTCACAAGTGATGGTGAGTTCTGCTGCAGAGCACACAAGATCTGACAAACTTTGTAATGCCCTGAGTTGGACTCAGTGATCACACCAAGCTTTCAGAGTCACTTATTTCACATCAGCTTGGTTTGACTGGATGCTTCAGTGTCTTTGTGTTAAGCAGGAGGAATTTGGTGCATTGCTTCCCAATTTTTGTTCTGTATCTGTTCTTTGGAGCACATCCTCTACGACAGACAGTATCTTGTTTTCAATGGCTACTTCTTTCTTTATTCTTTTTTCTTCCATACCATGAGTTTTCCTTCGTGTTCCTACTTCTCTGGCTGTACACTGCCTTTTCCCCCAGAAATTATCTGTTTGTTTACAGTTTAGACAAATGTCTACATTTCTGTGCTCCTAATTTCTTAACGTGAGCCCACCCTTTCGAGCCTAAGCATGGAGCACTACTCCTGACACAGAGTCTGAGCAGACTGTTCCTCATGCCAAGGTTGTAAGTGTTAATCTTGCTGCAGACTGGGGTGATAATTCATTGCTGTCACAGCAACACATGCTGAAAGTTGCTTCTTGCCAGATTTGTTGGCTATATGCTACACTAGAGAAAATTATTTCAAGAGTCTTATTGCATAGCCAGATGCTGCAGAACTCGTGCAATCAACCTCCCCTCCCCCCTTTTTATGACTGTTCTGACTTCAGGGAGGAAAAACTATTATACACTGAAACACATTCCTGTGTAACACTAGTAAAGATGTGGATTAACTTCTGATTGTGGCTAATTTTTCTGGTTTTTTGTGTAGGGAAGTTCTGGTTTGTGTTCAGGATAAAAAGGAAGGAACGCTTTTAAGGTAGGATGAGGGGAATTTAAAAAGGAAATTAAGTGTCTCCCCTGCTGTTTCAGTTGTGTTCTCTGCCATAGTTGGGTGCTGTGGAAATTCTGTGTTTTCTTTAAGAGCTAGTGACTAGGTTGGCTCAATTCTGAAGAACTGTAGCCTCTGCCATCTGTGTCCTTAGGATCTTTCAAATGCAGGAGAACCTTTGTGAACTCTGGATATCATCGTATCTCAGCACTGGCCTGAAGATGTTTGGTTTAGTTATATCTGAGATGTAGAGCCCTGAAGAGGAAAGTAAGTGGGTTTTTGGTACAGGATCTGAGTCCCCTGTAACAACTTAACATTTGCTCTTATATATGTGCTGTAGGAAAATGCAAGTTGTGTAGATTTTTTTCGCAAGGTATCCATTACATTTTGGGCATGGTGGTATCTGATTACCAGGGAGGTGAGATTTACTGACTGTTTAGTCAGACAGAAATACTTTTCCCAGTGTATTTCTAGCATAAATCTCATCATATCCAGTGGCTGGGCATTGTGTCACCAATAATTTTATCCTCTCTTGTATTTTAAGAGAAGGTGCTGTAGAAGTTAACATTGTTATGAATGTGTTCCCATAGGACAAAATCCAGGTAAAAATACAGTGTTGGAGAGTTTCCAACACACATTGTGTGTCATGCAGTACTCCCCTGCTTTTCATTCCTTGTGCCTCAGTTCTTTGCACTTCCAGATCACAGGAAACACTGCCCTGAAAATCAGAACTAGGAAGGGCTTCTTTTAGTCCTGAGCAAATCACCTCTTTGCTTGGCAGGGAGAGGTTTTCAGCAATTTAAGGTACTCTAAGAAGGCCTGAGGCCTCAATGCTCTCAAATGCTTTTTTAATCCTGCTGTAAAGCATAAAGGCCATGTATTTGTTCCCAAAACACCACCCATGTTTATAACTATGGAGACAAAGCAAGAGATCAGGACTAGAAATCTCTACTGGCTCTCATGGAATATTTTTGCTCTAATCTATGTGAGATTACTGGTGATTTGCAATTGTAATACTCTCCTGAAGAATCCTTTGGTTTTGCTTCAAGCTCTTAACTGGTTTTTCAAGTGCAATATGCCAAGGAAGTTCTGGCTTTTGTTCAGATAAAAGACTTTATAATTCACTTTCTCCCTCATTCCTGTGTTTCCCTTATCCCACCCTATCCCAATGTTGTGGTCTCTGTATGTATCAGCCTTTCATTTTTCCATGTACAGGGGCTTTAAGAGCCCAGACAGTTCCTCTTGCTGGGGTAGCCTTGGGACCTCTTGGGACCTGAGGGGAGAAAGGTTGAGTTCCCTGTTCTGTTTTTGGCCTCCTCTGCCACATCCAAATGATGGATTGAGGCTCAATCTGTGCATTATAGATGTTGAATTTATTCCTGGTACCGTTTCTGTGAGTGCAGGAACAGAAATTTGTTTAGAACAAATTGACATACGAGTTCTCTGTTCTTACCAACATTCAGATTGCACTGTGGTTATTTTTAATAGCAAATACAATGTATTTTTTTTTCTTTTTAGCAATGCCAAGCACACACAAATGTCTGCTGCTATGTTAACTTTGGTGAGGGATTTGGAGCTTTGATGAGCTGCTGCATATCAGCTAATGTTTTCCCTAAGTGTTGGTAAGTCTGTCTGAGTTTTGGAAGCTGGGACAGGCTAGATCCATGGAAGAATGTGCAAAAATATGTCTCATCTGCCAAAGATTTGTTAGTATGTTCAGGGCAATAAATAATTAAAAGTTTCTGAAAACTGTTAAGGTTTGTGTGATACGGGGAAGAAGGAAAGCAAATGATAAATATGTTACTTTCCTCTTTCCCAGTGAGACTGCTGTTTGACATCTTCAGGTCCAGCAGTTCTCCCAAATTCAGTTGCTCAGCTGGGAGACAAGAAGTGCTAAGTTGATCTGTTTGCTTGAACCGATTGATTTCAGACCTCTGTCATTTACAGCTTAGGGGCAGAGCTCGTGGAGTCCTACCTTGTGATGATGTTTTCCTGTTGGAATGCAATGTGGTAATTTGTGAGATTGCATCAGATGGATTCCCTGCTTAAGGGGAAGCTGTAGATTCCAGCAGACCATCCACGTTCCTTTGGGGAGAGAATTGAAATTGAGAAGGGAAGGCAGGACCCACAGAGCCCTTGCTGCTGGCTGAACATTGGCTTATTGGGCTTCTCTGTAATTCAGTCTTCTGCTTGATAGAAATAATTACCTTTTAGCACAACAAAAAAGCTTTCAGTTTCTGTATGGAAAGTAAGTAAATGTAAAATAAGGAGAGATGGAAGCCTGTACAACATCTCATACAAAGTGAGGGAATGTGGAAGAGTTGGAGGCAAAGCCTCTTTGTTTTGGGTGGGGAGATGATGAGGGAAGAGTATTTTTAATATGTTGGTTGTTTAGGAAACCCCTGAACAGTGAGCAGTAAGGATATGGCAGGGAATTCACTAATAACTGCCTACTCAAGTGTGGTAGAACACCCCAGAGTTCTGTTCAGGTGTAATGATCCCTCCAGACCTTAAGGGAGAAAGGGGATTTCAGGCTGATTCTGTCAGGGTGGTGTTTGGTGGCACAGCTGATTCTGCCCATCCCAGCAATGTGTTCTGTACACGATTGTTAATGTGAGGCCTTGGCATTGAAACTGTTGGCCAAGTTTGATTTCCCTGAAGGACGTTGTAAAGTCAGCAGAAATTACAGTGTAGGCTCAGCTCAGAGGGAAGTTACAGCTCTTTCCCATGGATGGACCTTCTTGCTATTTTGTCCTTTTTTTTTTTTTTTTAAATGCATATGTTGAAATTCAAATTTAAAACCACATAACATAGGAAACTTTTTCTATCAGTCTGAAACTCAAAGCCCTTTCACTTGGTGCTGTAGTAGCATGTAAGATTTCTTGATTGTACCAATACTCCTTATTCTTGGAGAGTCTTGAAGTAACATATTGGCTGATGGGAAGCCAGTTGGAAATGAGAACTCTTTTCTTCAATTGGAAAACCAAATCAGTATATCCTTAAGACCCTCAAAAGCACTGCTCATGCTAGCTAATGTCTGTTAATCATTTCTTAGAAGAAATTATGGAAATGTTACTCAGTGCACTAATTCTCTACAGTGTTTCTAATTACTCCATTGATTTTTTTGAAGCGTAGATTTGTGTAAAGGAACACTGGGGTATATTTGAACAAATACGGAGCAATAAAACTGTAATTGTAATTCATGTACATTCAGCAAACAAAGTATTAATTTTATTAGTTTTTCCAGCAGTCTGTGTGTTTGAACTATGTGGTTGGTTCTTTCTTAAGACTGTGGTTCATTAAACTTTTTGCACTGTTTTGTCTCATATGTCAGGCAGCCTCACGATGATTTGGTGTTTTATATGTAGATATTGTGTAGGTAATTAATTTTAAAAAGTCAAAAAACTTAGGCAAAGGCTGGTTTAGTAGTTGCTTGTGGTAAAGTTTTCCCTTTCTCCATGGTATTGTCTTAATCATAAAAGAAGAAAAATGTTCCTCAGGTTGTTCCAATCAGTCTGCATTCACTGACTGAGTTCTGGTCCACTGAACAGTCACTGCTCTGTTATATCAGCATTAATAATACTGTGACTTCATCTATTGTTTTACTAAAAATGCCAATAATTATTGTAAGTGGTTATGAAATTTCTTTCTTTCAGTCCCAGTGTCTCATGACAGGCTCCTATTAAAGTTCATCTCATATAATGAGAGACCAGAATGTATAATGAGAAAATGTGTTTTGGTATTTAGAATCCTGTAAGAGGGCTTACTTATTTCATTTTTGTGATGTTGGCGTTGGGTGGAGCTCAGGGTTTGGGTTTCTTTTTTTCTTATATAAATGCATTTCCAGATGTTAACTTTTGGAAGTCTCAGTTTGAATTTTGAGGTTTTGATCCTTCATTTCAATGCATGGAATCATTGTAGTGGATTTTTTTTTTTTAAAGTTTAATTATGGTTTTCTGGTGTGTGTATATATGTTAAAAACCCACATGCATATAGTCACTGGTAATTTGCTTAACCTTGGGCAGGAAAAGTGGAGACTGGTAATAGGAGATGCTTCAAGGTGTGTGGTATCCAGTAGAGTACAGAATCTGTTCTTTCTCTGCCTTTTTAAGCCTCAGGTACACTAATTTAATGATCAATTAAAGAGGTTTCAAGGTCTGCTGTGTTATGTCAGAGCAACAGAGCTAGACCATATGCATGATGTTTTTTCCCTTTATCCTTTTTTAAATTTCTTTGGATGTGTTTGGCTTTCGGCGTTTGTTGTTTTACTCTCTGATTAAAAGATGAATTTAGTTTGCGATAGGAGTTAAAAAGCAATTTGTTTCACCAATGTGTGTTCCAATTTTCATTAGTGTCTTTTTTTCTAGTTGGGAGTCTTCAGATACATGATTTTTGCTTTCCAAAGAAGTTACTGAAATCGCTTGATTATTATATTTATACAACTGAAATTTTTCTGTGTTCTGCTTTGCACAAAAGTGCATGTGTGCCAAGTACCCTCACATTCTTCTGATAAAATAAGCTCTAAATTATATCTGAGTAATTATTTTTCTGAAGCTGTCTGCATCTTTGCTGTACAGATGCCCTTTTGCTAAATGAAACACTACTTATCTTAATTATTAGTGTTAATGGAGGTGCTGTGGGCTCAGTATTTGCTATTGTCAGGTAGAATCTAAGTTATGTCTTTTTCTGCTTGACAAATGTGACAGAACTGCAGTTCTGACTGTCGTGTCTGAATGAATCAGTGCCACGTGCATGAGGAGTTGCTGGCAATCACCTGGAATGCATGAGCAGACTGACTTCTCTTCTTTCAAGCATCTTTTGCAGGCACTGTTTTTCCTGAAATGCCACGTGCTCCTAATTTGTCAGGTGCATGTGTTCCAGTGATGGCTTATGGTTTCTCCTCCTGCGTTTTTCTCTTCTTAAAGGTCTCTCAGCTCTTACAGAATGTGCTTCTGTCCAAGGATGCAATGTGACCTACTGAGTATCCATGGCATTAATATAAGTAGATGTAAATAGATCAAAGCCTCTACAAAATGTATACTCCCATTATACAGACAATTCTTGTGTTAAGGTATTATTTTTAATTGAAATTGCAATGTGTTCCTGGTACTTGGTGTTTGCTGAATGTCAAGAGTATATAGATTGTGTTCTGAAACCATCTTTGCAGGAAATTAGGATTCAAATAGTTTTATTTCTTCTAAGTGGAATGGTTACACTTTTTAACACGATACGTATGTGTGTGTACATAAATTGTATTTTCATTTGAGAAGGAAGATTAGTTCTTTCCAAAATGCAGAGTTTCCCAAGAACCAGTGAAAGAAAAGGGAACTGAGTGGGCTGAAATGGTTTTGATCTAGGAAGTTGTCACATTGAATGGAGTTCTATTTTCCTTCTTTCTTCATAGTAGTCCTGACATGTGCACTATGTGGATTTTTTCTCCTTGTTGCTTTTTAGTGTTGTCAGTTGAATTTGTCTAGCAGAACTGTGGTGATGAATTTGCTGTGCAAACACTTGTTCAAAGGATCATGTGGAATATTAATAATAATTTCTCCATGAGTTTTACCTGGCAATGGTGAGCTGGAAAGTCCTAATGCAGATTTTGGTTAAACATGTGTAGGTATCACTGTTGCCCTGTTTCCCTCATCAGTTACCACTGCCATCACTTGATTATCAGAATTGGGATGTCAGGAAATGCTGCTCTGATTAAGTCTTTTGGCACGTTAATTTCAATTATTTCATTACTGAGGAAGAAGTGCCAGGGAATGGATTTGCAGGACATTTTTTGATGAAAAACACTTGAACTTGCCTGTAAAGTTTCTGAAATATCTCCCCTCTCTTAGAGAATCTTTTTTCTACATCCTTAATTTCTGTGTGATTAATGAAAGAATAACTGGATTAATTCATTAACTCTGACAGGCAAATTGTCTTTTACATCCAAGTACTGTTCTAGCTCTCTGGCAGTGGACAAAATTAAATCTCTAACAGAAACCTTAATGTCTTCACAAAAAAAAAAAAGAGGTGGAAAATGTTATGTATTCTGTAGCATGTTACTTTTTCTTGCTTACAGGGCACAGACATAAGGGCTTGTAGAGCACCTGGAAGGTGAGAGGGTTGTGTTTGAATACTTCACTGACCTGGCTCGTGTAAGGGCAGGAGTTAAACCTGCTGAAGGTGAACCCATTCGTGTTTCTTTTGAAAATCAGGTCTTTGTCACTAAGCTTTATAAGCATCTTTGGTTTGGATGTAGGTTCAAGATATTCTTTGACATCTTTAAACATTTTGCTTTGCTGCCTTGTAACTTGAGTTCTCGTGTTCTGGTTTAAAGAGCATTTTTTGAGAATGTGAGGCAATGTGCATATTATGAGTTCTGAAGTACTGTCAGAAAGATGCACTGTGGAATGAAGAGGTGGCATTGTGTCTAAAGTGTTCTGTCTTGACGACTCCTGTTCTGCAGAACTCTGAACAGTTTCAGGAGCTGGAATAGTTTTAGGTTTTTTTCAAGCTGTGTTCAGATTTTCAATTATTTAGGTTTAAAGCTGGGCCCCTTTTGAAAGATCACTAATAACTGCTTGGAGCTGGCTACCAGACATGGTTCTTGGAATGCCCCGCTTGCTCTGTAAGATGAGTCTTTTATGGGGTACAGCATTAAGGAGTTGTTTTGCTTTCTGGTTTGTTTTGGGGTTTTTTTGTACTTTTCACAGACTCCTGAAGACACAGGATTTGATGGTTTTGGTAGCATAAAGGCAGATGGATTTTTATCTCACCAGGACTGGGTCGTGCTTCAATCTTCCATTTCCATCTTTCATATTTTAATAGAAGCTTTAGAATTCCATGCAACCTAATCAATTCAGAAAGAAACTGGTGTTTACACAGACAGGTTGTCTAATGCCCACATTATGTTTTTTATGCTTTACATCAAGGAAGGAAGGCTTGGTTTAGTTCCTGCACTTTTTAATTGTATTTTGACCCTTTCTTCTGCAGCCCTTCCAACCCCTTCCTTCTGAACAGCAGAGGGTAGGTGAGACAGGCTTCTCTGTAAAACATGCCAAGTGAAATGACAAAAAGTGGAGATGCCTTGAGTTTGGTTTATTCCATCCTTTAAAGAGACAGGAAAACAGGGAGAAAGAGCTGTTGTTGATATTATGAAATAGACTTCCACTGTAATTAACAGCCTGGGAGTTTTTCTGCTTGCTTTTCTTATCCTGGTGTTGCGAAAGCTTTCTGTCCTGGTGGGATTTCTTTTTGGAATGCAGAGGTGTGTTCTAGCTAAAAGCATGTGCTTTGCCTAATAAGCTTTCCTAGCCACTGAGCCCAGCTGGCTGCTGCAGTCTGCATTTGTTTTGTCTTAACTAATTTTTATAGCCATGCTTTAAATGAAACTAACACTTTTTACATTAAATGACAAACCGAGTACAATGTCCATAAATGAAACCCAACACTATAATCTACTAATTTTTGCTTTCAATGGGCAGCATTATATCCAAGCAGCCTACTAAAAAGGAAGATGTGGAAATAATACTGGTGGGATGTGAATGGGGCTAAGCTGAAGGGATCAGCCTTTGTTGGAGGGAATGTCTATGTTGAGTAAAGGGTTTAGCACTTCCTCTCATAAATACAGAAGATGAGTGAAGAGAGTGGGGCCTGGCTGGTCAGCACAAAATGTTCTTGTCAAATCTTGGTATCTTTTGCTGTAGGTGATGATGAATGTCATCAACATGTAGCACTTTGCTGGAGTCTCCTGATGGGTTAACTTTCAGGGTTGCTGCAGTCTTGCAGCTACCTTGAGTTGATAAAAAGTATTCAAATGCTCTGAAATTCAGCCAAATCTTTCCAATTTGATCCAAATTATGAATGAACAGAAGAAATGTTAGAAGGTAAAACATGAAATAGAAAGTCTGTTTCAAAATACTCGTGAATCATTGTTTACAAGTCTACAACAGTGACACTGGAATTGTTGTGCAAGTTTGTTCTCCATGAATTTGTGGAAAATAATGTTTTTGTTCTGACTTTGTGCTGAATATGAACATTTTTTTATATAGTACTAGTCAAATATACAAAGCTCTGGCCAATTCTTGCTTGGCTGTTAGTTTCAGTGGAGCTTTTTTGATATGATGGAACAGCTGCTTGGAAATTAAATTTAAAAAAAAAAACCAAAACCGTAACAACAGTAATAAAACCACCACCAACAAAATAGCTCTGTAACCTTGTTTGTGTATTTATTCTCACAGAAATAAGGGCAGATTTTTTTCTTGTAGTGAATTCACATAGCTCCAAGCTGCTATGAGCAGGAACTTCTCCTGTGGCTGTGAGGGTGTGTGGCATCTGACCTGCCATGTTCTCCTGGTCCTTGTAGGCAGCTGTGTGAGCTGGGTCAGGGTGAAGGTTTGAATCTCTTTGCTGGTTCTTTCTGCTGCTTTTTGAAGAACTGCGTTGCAGTGAAGCTCTAGATGTCTTTTTTTCCTTTACACAAATGTCAGTGGACAGATTTAGGGCCTGGATGTCAACTCCATTCACTTACAGGTTTGCCTCATATTTATTAAACTGTGACTGATCAGAATCATGGTTAAGTTTTTTGGAGTCAAAATTACTGAGGATGACACCTCAGAAAGACACAGGTAATTGCATTTGCACTATTAAAAAAGGGTAGACTTTTTCATGTGACTTAAAAACCCCAAAACCCTTTTTTCTTAGTAGCACTCCTTTTAGTAATTTACAGATGAGACTATGCAAAATACCAGGATGAATTTGTGTGCTCCATTTAAAAAATCTCAATTTAGAAATTTGTCAGTTTAGGTCGCCTGAACTAAGCAATGACACTACTATATAACTAATCTATTAATGGCCTACAGGCAGCTGTGAGAAGGAAATATATGGATTTTTACTTAATTCTCATGATTGGTACATTAAGAAAACAAACAAAGCATTGAGTGTTTGGATATTGCTGGGAAAAAAAAAAATCAGAGAAGATCTTTTCTGATGTAGTCAACAGACTGCAGTGGGGAAAGAATCCAGAACTTGCTTCTATGATGTTGTCATCCTATGCTCTTCCTATAACTGGAACCTTGTTAAAATACATAATAACCAAGTGGTGTCTTTAATAGTCCTGATAACCAGTGGGGCACATTGGATGACATTTTTGTTGCTTCTTGGTTCCATACATGTGATTCCAAACTTCTCTGTGTGGGAAGCACCTCTTCCCCAAGCCCTCCATAACCACAGGAGGTAGAATTCCCCGAGCCCTGATCTTGAGAGGCAGTCACAGTTTAACAGCACCTTTGTCCCAGTTCATTCCTTTGGGAGGAGGGTAAAATGCACATATTTTGCAAAACAAGTTAATGTTCTAAATACATCACCAAGTGTTAGAACATAGTTGGCTGTACACTTTATGGAAAAAGAAGCTCTATCTACCACCTTCCTACATACTTTGTGATTAATGTTTATTATATTGTTGTGGGACTGCAGCAATTTGCAAACTCTTTAAATGGATAACAGAGTAAATCCCTGTCATGAGAATGCTTCTTTCCCAGCTGTTTTTCTGAAGATGCTTTCATTCATCTTACCAGTTTTAATGTGAGAAATCTAAGCTCTTTTTCTCTTCCAGAACATATTTTATGCTCATATTGCTTTAATAATGTTTTTTCTATGCTGACCTGCCTGTCTGTAGAGTTCAGAATATCCATCTGTCTAAATCCTGTCCTCTAAAGGAGGAATTGCAATTCTGACTACCTCTGTCTTATCTCCATAACTTTAGGCTTGCAAATTTGCATAAAAGTTTTGTAGTGAATGAAAGACCTCTTACTTAGCTCTAGTAACATGAATTATTAATTTGTTTTGTATTGAGGCATGAGGAAACAGTAAGCTTCAGCTTACTGGATATCAAACATGTTCTGTGCAAGCACATTGAGAATTTGCTTTCATTCTCTGGCTGTTCCTCAGCAGTAACATGCAGGTTGGCTATGAGTATTCCTGAACATAAATACTCAGATGCTGACTTCTTAAAATTGTAAGTGGAACTAGACAAGCAGAATTTCTAATTTCATATATATGTCATATATAAGAACTCAAACAAGTCTTGACAAATCAGCAATAGATGTGCCCTATTCAGTGTGGCCTTGGGGTTTTTAAAATCACAGAATGACTTGGGTTGGAAGGGACCTTGAAGATCAATCAGTCACTAACAGATGCCCTCTGTCATTCTACTGCTGCTCATTTTCTACTGTTTGTCTTTCTTTGCCATATTTGTCCCATGAATAAGTCACACCATGGAGAATCTGTGTTGTAGCATCATCCCATCCGTCTTTCCTACCAGCAGAATTGCTTTGACTTTGATCTGAACTAATTAAGTGTCTGTATTTTTATGGCTATCATAGGGTAGTTAAAGAAAAGATAGCTGGAATATGTGTGCTCTTCCAGATGAGCCTGTAGGAGTTGTTAGGGCTTTGATCCTAAAATTTCCTTTTTCTTTCCTTTCTGAAAGGATGTTATCTAGAGTATTTCCACCAAAGTACTGTGGCAAACTTCCCAAGAGCATTCCTGTTTTCATAGGAAGAATCCCATTTCTTAGTTTTACACAGGGCAAAATGTAATCTCTGCAGCCTGGGCAGGGTTGAATAAGACTCTGCATAGCATCAGGCAGGTTTGGCTGTTCAGCTTATTCCTTGAATTGCTTCCCCAGTCACGTGCCCACAGAAGAGATCAATACGTTACCTAATAGGACATTTAAAAACATTTCCACGATTTGCTGACGTGGGGGAACGGTGAGGGAGAGGAACAGATTTTGCACTCGATCTGAGCACACACTGCTGCGGTCTTGGCAAGCCCCTTGCTCTCATGTGGAATTTGCTGCTGCAGTGGTGCATTGCAGGAAATAGATAAAAATCAACACACAGGATGTATCCATGCAATGTATATATTCAGGGAAAGAGCCATGCAGTTTGAACCCTAAGAAGCTTATGTGTTTTCACAAGGCAAATAGACTTCCCACTGTTTAAAAGAATCTTACTATTGAAGGACATGTGTTTTAATTTGAATAAGGTCCATTATTTAAATGGTTTAAAAACACAATAGGCTCTTAACTGCATCTTTTATAGAGTACTTGAGAAGTCATTTAGGTTTGTAAATGCTGGTGGAGGGGATGAGCACCTACCAAAGGAGAAGCAAAGATGCAATTTCAGCACAGTCATTTGAATTCCAGAGAATTGCTTTGTTCTTTTTGAAATACAACTTTTTACTACTGTGACTATGTACAGGAAAAGCAGAATTACATTTTTACAGCATCCTCCTATTTTTTCCTCTAGCTCATACTGTCTTTTAAATTGCACAACTCTTCTTCTCCTCCCAAGTCTCATTTCAGCCTTGTACCTGTTGCAGAATTTTGTGTAAAACAAAAAATGGAAAAAGTTAGAAAAACTGCAGAGATTCAATGTCCAACTCTTGAGACGACACACATCATCCAGAATAAGGAGAGCTGGAGAAAAATCTGTATGTTGAATTAATGATCCCTACTCAGTTCTCTGTTTTGCCCCCAGACATAATTATTAATTTCATCTGAGTTATGTAGTTGTAGATTGACTTGCAGTGTTCTTTGATGAGAGCCCTTGAACCAAAGTCATGTTTTTGTAACTTGGATAGACTTTGGCTACAGCATGGTTCTCATTTAGCAACGTCTTCATTTCAGAGTGAATTCAGAAATATGTGTTGTATTTCTTTGGAGTATTGTCCATGCATGTAATCCCTATCAGATGAAAAGGGAAAAAGTTTCCTCAAGTTGCTTTCTAGCATGTTCAGTACTTCCCTTTTTCTCTTCCACAGTTTTTTCAGTTACAGACAGAAGTAGGACTCACTGGAATCAGCAGCAAGCTGCTCACATGGTCATAATGGTATATTTTTATTTACACTCCATTTGAGAACTGTGATGTTATTTAACAGCTTAGGCCATTTCATCTTTAATTATAAATTGTGATATTGTTGTCTTCAAACTTCAAGCAGATGGTCAGAGCCAAGTGTCCTGTTCAGTCTGGGAGAGCTGTGTAGACGTCTCTCTGCCTTTTTTTTTTGGTTCTGCTGCTATCTAAACGAACATTTAGCATAACCCAGTTTATGAAGTTACCTGTGATTTTCTGAGCACGTACCAAACTCAAAAATTCTGTAACTAGTGCACAGTTCTGCTTGTACAAATAAAACCTTTACAGGTCTCGCTGACCTCAGTGGGTCTGAAAATAAAATTTACAATATTGATGGCATATTCTTTTAAAGACAAAATTGACGTTTCTAATTGGACAATATTGTCATTAAGACTTGGTTGCAGGAAGTGAGTGAACAACAGTTAGGTTGATTTTTTAATTATTTAAAGCTGATGTGTCAGAGCAGTGCACTGACTCAGAGTAACTGAATCATCCTATCAGCACGTGGAGGAGTGATTTATATGCCATATCATGGAGAACTGTAGAATCAATTCCCTCTTTTTGTCTCTTCAACTCTAAGAACATGGCTTTGAAGTTTTAATTATTTAAATTTCTGAAATGTCCCAGCCCCTGTACTGGTGTTTGATGGATTTGTGACAGACTGGTGTCAGGAACACAGCATGGGGAGTCTGGGAGTAAATACAAAGGAGTGGCAGCATTGTCATAAGGCAGATTTGACCCATTTTTGTTACTCTTGAGGTGCAGAGTACTCGAGAGTAATAAATGCTCCTGGCTGTGCTTTAATGCTGGCTCTGTCCTCCCACAGGGCAGAAGAAACACCACTGTTGGAGTAGCCATAGGGTCTCCATCTTCAGCAAGGAGAGAAGCAGTGGTTGGTTTCATGGCCTTTTGTGATTATCTGTCCTTTTTTCCTTTCAAAAAATAGGCCAGGGGAAGCACACTGTTCATCACTCAACATGAGCTGCTGTGGCTGCTTTAGATCTGGAAGAGAATTGGTTGCAAGATGAATGAATAAGAATAAAAATAAAACTCTGTGTCCAGGCTGTGATCTAAACATAGCGAGGGGAATAGAATAGGCAAAAATTCTCAGAGAGGATTGACTGTTCCTAAAATGTGAATATTAAGGCCTGGAACACTGAATATGTGAGGAGATGTTTAAATTTTGCGTCAGTGTCTTGATCTGTGGCCCAGTGAAGGCATTTGCACTTCATATAAAAAAATTTTCAGTCTAAGTTCTCTGACTTTCCTGGTTTGGGTTTGTTTTTTCTTCTTTCCCCTGTTCTGCTGTTAAGGTAATGAACACTGCAAACCTTAAATCAGTCTCTTCACTTTTGTTCATGTGTCTGTAAGGGATTAAGAATTCAAGAAAGCAGAGTTTTATTGCAGAAACTGTCACAGATTCCTAAGGCTCTGCACAAGTGTTGCTTTCACTTTCTTTCAAGTCCTCTGAAGCACAGCCTTGTAAGGAATAGTTTGGCAGAGCTGAGGTAACACTTCTGGAGCACAAACACTGCTCCTGGGGAACAAAGCAGGTCATGATGGCAAACTTAGGCATGGAGGCAGAATTTTCCACATATACCTGTATTCTCTAGGTAGGCATATGTAGACCTGCCCAACAAGCACCTTAATCTGTGCAGACTGAGAATGAAGTTATTTCTGAAGAAGTTTTGGGCTGGAAAATGAAGCATACCCACCAAAAACTTCCAGTAATGATTATAACATGTTAGAAAATTAAATATTTTCTCTTTTTTTCTGATGTGTCTAAACATTATATCTATTTTACACAAAAGACTTACTTTAAAAGATGGGGAAATACAGTAGATTTGTTTGGGGAAGCTTTTACTTTCCTAATGCTACAAATTTGTACCTGATCAAACATTGCAGGGATCCATAACTCGTGTTTGCTTTAAGACTGCCTTAAGCATCTGCTTCTTTAACCTCCCAAGCCTCCCACTGTCTTGTTAGTGTTACCTCGATCATCTTTTCCCCTGTACCTTTTGTGATGGATATGTTTTGCAGACTGTGAAAGGTAGGAGGTCTTTGGCTTATAAGCTTGTAGCTAAAAACCTCTCTATTCTCAAAGTGCTTTGATATATTTTGTATGAGCATAAGAGGCAAGACTCCTAAGTACCACAGTGGAAAACTTCTAAAAAGATTCCTCTTATCATACACAGTTAAATAAAAATTGTACTTCTAAAGTTATTTCTGAAATAGCTGCAAATATGGAAGGAGAGTTTGTAATAGCTCAGGTCACTGGATGCCTCTTGCTTTCCCTGCACCTTTGGCTTTGCAGGGATAGTTTATTTCCATTTCCATTGCCATTGGTTGATTTGAGGAGCCAGTATTACATGAAGTTGAAACATGTTTGTGGGTTTTTAGAGCAACTGATGCTCCTGCCCTGTGTGACCTTCTTGCTTTAGGTGGAGCCTGAGCTGGCCCAGGACAGCAGAGGAGGAGTGGGAGCTGTTGGACCAAGAAGTGCGAGGGCAGAACATCAGTGGATGTGCTCCTTTTCTCCACTGCTGTTCTGATGGTTTGATGGTAAACTAGTGATAAGCTGTTCTGACATTTTGGGAAGATTTGGAGTGTCAGCACTCTAGGTTTTGACCTAGTGATGCCTGCTGCTTTCTTTAACTCGTTTTGTATCATGACTGTTCATAGCATTGAGAGCAGTTTTAGAGGTGGACTCTTGACTTGTCTTACAGGTGAGCACAGCCAGTTCCCCTGTGTGTGTGTCATGCACTAATGTTTGTACTCTCTTTTGCTGGGCTGAACCTCCTCTGTAGAGGGTACAAAACCATTGCTGGGGTCTGGGCCTGAGAGTTACCCCAGCCCTGGCAGCAATACAGTAGAGGGTGAAACACTGCAGAGGAAACTGAGATGCTGTCAGAGCTATCAGCAGCTCTCTCTGTGTGTGCATACACCATTTATATTGTGCAGGACCATTCTTTCCTATCATGGAAAAAAGTGATTATAATCTGCCAGAAGGAAAACATTCAAAGCCTCTTCTGGTTTCTGTGTGTGGTTTGTTGGAGTATCAGAGCAAAAATAAAGGGGACAGACAGAGGTTAAGTATGGATTGAAGGAAGACTGGCTGGAGACATGAAGATGAGGGATTGTGTATGGTGGAGGGAGAGAATGGGGTGGAAGATGGAGAGTGGGGTACTTGAAGGTGAGGATAATACAGGGGAGAAGCAGGAAGAGAGCAGAATAAAATGAGGAGAGAGCAGAATAATAGTGGGAGAGGGTATGAAGGAAGGGGAAAACTCTATGTCTTGGATAAGGAAGGGATGTTCCTGTATTTTGGAGGAGAAATGACAGGTTGATTCTGTAGCTGAAATCCTGGTTGAGTTCCCTAAAGTATCCAGACCATAAGCAAGACCTAACTTGCTTTTTTGAAAAGTTGAATCCTGTTTTAAAACAAGGTGGTGACTGTATGGATCTGACTGATTCTCATTACTCATTCGCAGTATTCTGTTTCATCTTAGACTGTAGCCTCAAGAGATGTGAGCAGGGTGGGAGTATTATGAAACAAAGTAATTTGATTATTTGGGGTGGGGTAGGAGAGTGGCAGCTTTGTTTTAACTTGGCAAATTGTTTAAAAGCACAGACAGATGACAAGGAGACAGCTAATGTGGTTAAGAATAGCCACTATGGTTTTTGATATTGATTTCTTTCCGCACTCTGTCTTTTAACCTTGTTTTCTTACAACTTTTGAAAACCCATCTTGAGCTATACTGAACAAATAGAGGATATGGATAAAATAGCTTCCTTTCAAGACGTGATTGAACTTCTCTTTCAACTTACCACTAAATTTCTTATACATTCTTCACATTCCCTTAATTTCCATCGCAATAAAAACTCTTTAAGATGTGAATTTTCTGCCTTTAGTCTAAAATGACCAGCTTTTACATGCTTGTTATGGCATGTGTTTACAATACATTTAATGCTAAAAGATTTATTTTTAGCTGGCTCAGTAAAATAGCTGGTTGCTGGAGTTGTTGTCATAGCAGCAATCTTAACAGATAGGCTGATCCTATTTAGCTGTTGCAGCCAACGAGCGGCCGTTAGGCAACAGTTTGACAGTTCTGCAGCATTTTTCTAAAGATGGAAATTGTGCTGGTGGTGGTGAATTTTTTTTGGCCCAACTTTAAAATATTTCTTTCTGTAGGTGTGTGGAGTTCAATTCAACATTTTCCCCTAACAACTTATGATAACTTTGAATACACAACATGTGAGATTCTGAATTTAAGTCTTAATTTGTAGGAGCTTGAAAATAAATTACATGGTGTAACATATTGCAAGCTGCTTTGATGATTTTTTTTTTTAAAAGCCAAAAGTATTCTGAGAGAAAAATGCCAGACTAGAGAACAAGATTGTGCATCATTTATTCAGCTGTAATTTTAAGTCGTGGCAGACTGGGCAAATATTACTGAAGAATTTTGTGGGTTGTTTTTGGTGAAGTGCACTGCCTGGGTTAGATGATATTTTAGGATTTTAGTAATCCCAATTCTTATTTTTTTTTTAGTATGAAGAGAAAAGGGTCCTTCTATATTGACAAGCAAATAAACAGTATTTTCAGATTAGGCTGTAAAATCAGACATACCTCTAAGTGTTCTTTGTAGCTCTAAGCTGTTACTGAAGTTCAGTTGCCCTCAGACATAGGTCTGAATGCAGTTCTGAGATGAAAAGTGAATTTACTGCAAGGAATTTCTCCTGTCTGTAACTTCTAGTCAAATGGTATTGAACCTAAATTACTTGTAATGTGGTTGAGCAAAAGACTTACTCTCAAAACTCTCTTAAGTCTCTTATTAGACAGAGTAATTAAAAAAACTTATTGAAGTACTTTTGTTTAATGCTAAGAGATGGGTTTGGATGCTGTTGGCTTAGAGTGCTTCACATATGATTAAGAGTCAAAAAGTCTATTTAACCTTCCAGTGACTTTTTTTGCTCCTTAAGCCTCACTTGTTAAAATGTATTACTATCACAGACTGTCCTATCAGGAGTGTGTGCTTATTAATTTCCAATTAATCAAGGCAACTTTCCTCAGACCTGCTCATTCTGGGTAGTTTTGGGGAATAATTCAGCCCGTTGCTTTCAGCTCCTGGTCCAAAGCCAATCTCAGAATGGCAAAGGCAACTTCTGTAACTCTGGCTGGTATGGATTTGATATTATGCCACTGTTTTGTGGACTAATGTAGAAAAATCTAATGAGGGAATCTGGCAGAGTCTCCCAGCAGAGAAATGAAATATCACATACCCACACACATTTTAATGTTCAAATTAAATTACAGCTTTTGAGTACATCAAGGAGGTCAGTGCTGTGAAAAAGCAGAGTTCTTGCCATGGTCCCACCACCCAAACTCCTGCCTCTTCACCACTTAACCTCCCTGCTGGGCAGCTGCTTTCCCTAGGTTCTGGTGTTCATCTGAATCGTGAGACCTGCTCCCTGATAGGACTTGGGAATCTACTGGACAAACAGAAGAGTTCTCTCTGTTGTGTCCAGCTGCTGGTTTTGTCACATGAGGACAGAGCAGCTTCCCTGCTGTTCTTCAGCTTTCCAGAGGCACCGAGCGAAAGGGAAGGGCGGTCGTGAGAGCTGCGCCCGGTTACCTGGGCCTGGGGATGTGTTTCTGGCACTCACCATCTGTGTCTGTTTTGCTGTTTCAGGCAAAGTCGTGCATTTGTCATATGTGTGGTGCCCACCTGAACAGACTCCACTCTTGCCTCTACTGTGTCTTCTTTGGCTGTTTTACAAAGAAACATATTCACGAGCACGCGAAGACAAAGCGACACAATTTAGGTGAGTTCTCATCCCAGTGGTGCTCATCATCCTCTGTGTTATCCCTGTCCATTCCAGGCCAGTAAAGTGATATTTTCTTGTAGTTACCTCACTAGGCAGAGAGAGAATTTTATTTGTGGTTCGGGTTAGTTCAGTGGTATTTTTCTAAACTTGGTGCTTAAACTTCCGTTGCGTCACTGTTAAGTTTGTCTTCACAACTTAAAATTTCCTTAGTATCTTGGTATTTATGAATTAATGTCATATATAAAAATGTGAGGAGGCGGAGTTTTGGGGCTTTTTTCCTAAGTGTTAAAAATGGTGGGTTTGATGCCTGGAACTAGAACATTTATTTCAGTAAGCTTTTTTTCAGGAGGTCATGTTCACTTCTTTTCTTGTTGAGGAAAACACCCATCATTTCTATCAAAAACAAAGCTAATCAAGTAGCAATCAGAACTATTTAAACTGCTGAAGTTTGGAGGCAGGGGGGAGTTTCTTAATTTTATTAATCTTATGTTGGCTTCTTGTTTCTGTTGGAGTCAGTAACCTAAGTAGTTAGAAAACAGTTTAATTTATATGGAGTACCTTTCCCTCAACAGTCTCAAAAAATGCTGGTTTCAAGGCCAACAAGTTCTTCTGTTCTGTCAGCTTTGGTGCCATTTCATGTTCAAAACCAAAAGCCTTTGGTTTTGTTTCAAATTATTGCTTATAGTTCAAAACATTTTTGAGTTATAATGCAAAATCCTGATCTATATTAAAATTCTGTTTTAAAATGGATGGATATAATTTTTCTCCAAGTTAAAATACATTCTTGGTGTAGTGATGTAAGAAACAGGAAAAAAAAAAAGGCATTATTTCATGGCATAAATTTCCTCTTGAGCAGCATGGCCACCATTCCTATTTAATTTATCCTAAAGTGCTTATGGAACAAACTTTCTTTATTTTCCATGAAGGCAGAGAAGCTCCAGAAGGCCAACAGTGCTGTGTACTCCTGTGCTTAAGAAACGGGTGTGTAAGTTTACTATTTATGGAAAAGATAGTTATAGTTTCTTCTCCATATGTGTCAGGAAAGAAAAAGATGAGGCTCAGTAGTGGTATAGTTTAAGTTTGTAAATGTCTTGAAAAATAGAATACTGGAAAACAGTACTGAAAATTCCAGCATGGTATGGCTGAGAGCCCTGGGACTGCTCAGCTCCCAGGAGAGGCTCAGGGGAGCCTCATGAATGGGTACAAATACCTGAAAGAGGGGTTAAAAATGTGTCTTGGGCTCTTTGCAGTGGTGTCCAAGAGGCAGGGAGGACAAAGTGAAATACAGGAGGTTCTGTCTGATTATCACACGACTGTGAGGGTGACTGAGGACTGGAACAGGTTGCCCTGAGAGGCTGTGGAGGGTCTATCCCCAAATATATTCAGAATCTCTCTGGACATGGGCCTGGGCAGCTGGGATGTTCTGGATGGCTCTGCTGTAGCAGGGGCTGGACAAGGTGACCTCAGAGGGCCCTACCAACCTCAGCCATTCTTTGAAAACTGAAAATACCAAACCAACCTTGTGTGACATCTTCTAATTGCTTTTTGCAGAGTGTGATCTCAAATAGCTTTTAAAGTCAGTTCATTAGCTGAAATTATTTTGAAATCTTTACCGACACGGAAGTGCAAATTATTTGAGGTAAACTTGAAGAATTTCTGGTAAAAGGGGTTTGTGGGTGTATGTAGATATATCAACTTCTGTGCTAATACAAGTTCATGGCCACATTTAAGGTTTAAAAAATACTGTGCTAAATTGAGATTGTCAACAATATTTACCTGTTTAGCTGTGGACACTTTGTAAACACTGTAATATTTTTACCACTAAACATATTTATGGAGAACCTTTTAAAAATGCTTTTCAATCACTCACATCCTCAGCTGATGTTTATGTGTTTGGGAAGCTTAAATTCAAGCTATTTTTTGTGCAAGGTAGAATTTGCTGTTGTCTGCTGTAGTGAATTAGCTTCTGTTTCCTTAAAGGAAAACCAAAACTGGATGGAGGAGGGAGATTCTTAAAGATGCTCTTGCTTAAGGACTGTTGTAGTTATTGTCCTGGCACTAGACAATTAAGGCTGTGTCAGAAAAGGTTATGTCCTGAAAGGAATAGCCTTTAGATAAAAAAGGCAAGAGTTAATTAAGCCAAAGCATGAAATACTTTACTGAATCATCCCAAAAAGGATTCTTCTGCAGCTAAATATAAATTACTTGGTGCACAAATACACATAATGTGAAGATTGTGCAAGCGACTGCTCGATTTCTAGTTTTGGAGATTCCTTTCTCTCTTTTTTTTTAATGTATGTTTTGGTGTTTAATTTCCAGCTGCATGTGAAATGAGCTTCAAAAATATTTTTGTAGTTTTACTAGTGCTTTTGGTTGCTTTTCCTGCTGCAGTTTTAGTTGGGAAAATAACATCTGATAGGCAAAAACAAGTTAAGTGCTTTGAAATTTCAAAACGAAGAGGAATTATTTTAAAGCACTTGGTGACTTTTTGCTGAGCCAACATCAGTCTCCATGGAGACAGGCAGGAGCTGCACACTTAATCACAGTTGTAAGAAATACCCTGGATTTCAGCTGTAACAGCTGTCTGAGCATGGCAAGGATGTGTTGGCAGCTCTCTGCTGTGTCTTTCAGGAGGCTCCAGCATCATATTCCAGAGTGGTTTTAAATACATCCCTTGCTATCTCTGCTTGCCTGAACCATCTAAATTAGGCACTCACAATCTGATGTTACAGTGATACCTGTGCTCTTGAATCTGCCTCCCTGTTCAATGTATATTAATAATGCTGTACTTAATGTAATGTATTCCTTGAGTAGTGGATGTGGCTGACGGGTAGGTGAGGTAAGATCCAGCTATAGGAGCTGCTTTTTTTAATCTCTGCATTGCTCAGTCTCTCTCAGTCAATCTCCAGGACAATCTGATATTCCCACTGGGCTCTGTGTGTCTTTTGTGAGGAGCTGTGAAATGGTGAGAGCAAAGTCCTTACTGATCTCTTCTGGGATTTTTTGTATTTTTGATCCTGTCAGATGTTTCCTTTTCCCCACCTGTAGGAACCTGAACCCTGTAGGAACCTGAACTATTTTTAACTTCTCTTATTGGAACTCTTGTATGAGTCTCAATATCATCATCATACTTCACTTTTCCAGTTCTAATGTGTCCATTTCTGGTGCCAGCCCTTTGGATTAAGACAGTTTGCTGTGCTAACGACTTGCATTCTTAGTTAATACTTCCATGACTTCTATTTTGTGCATCTTAACCAGCTGTTCAACACCCAGCTGATATTGTTTCTTGGGAGTTAAACTCAGGGACTCCAAAACTTCTTTTCTGGTTGGTGTTACTTGTCTGCCTCTTTAGTGGTTGGAGTTTCACCCTTGGTGCTATTGCCTATTTGCTGAGTAACTTGAAATCCTTCTGGAGCTATTTTGATTATCCTAAATGAATGTGTGCCATCAACATACTCTGTCATCTTCCTTAAATAATCCTTCCAAATCAGGTTCAGCACCTGGGGAATCTGCTGGTGGATTCTATCCTTGTTAAAATTGATAGTCTCTTCCTTATCTTTTCTACAGCTGCTCAGTGAAGGAAAATACACAGTAACTTAGTGCCAGAGTAGGAGAAGCAGGAAGATCTCTGTGAACAGTAGCTCTAAAAGAGAAGAGAGGTTGGTACTATAAAGTTCATCTAGCAGTGATTAATTTATCAGTTTCCTGATTGGGACTGAAAAATCCTGGGCAGACACCAAATGAAGTTTTAGTATTCTTTCTGAGTGCATATTTTCTGTTACATAATGTTGTTTTTCTAATAGACACACACTCTTAGCTGCAGAAAAACCCACTGCTATAGGGCTTACAATCTATGTATTTCTGAAGGAGGTCAAGGAGCTGGAATTAATATTCTGCTCATAACAACTTAACATAAAATGGTTTGACACACTGTGGTTCCTCTAAATTAACAGTTAAAAGCATATTTGCTATCTAGATTCCATAGGGATACCAGGACATTTTTTTCTTCATCTTATCTTTCCTGGCTTGGATTCATATGGAGTTGTAGGATGATATTCTAAACCATCACAGAGTGTACAGCACAGGAGCTGCCCATTTGGCTCCTGGTGTTAAGTGGTTTGCAGGATAGTATTGGGTGCTTGCCATGTTTGGATTGCAGGCAAATCAAATTTAAACATTAAAATTCTAGATCCATATGGGGCCAATAGGCATCTTGGAGACTTCAGAGCCACAAAAACACTTCTCACCTGTTGGCTCCTGGTTTGAAAAAAGAAGAAAAAGCAGCACTTAATGGAAGAGTTCTATATTGAGCATTAGGAGAATATACTGAATGTCAGAAGGAAGGATAATGCTTGACTAAGACTATCATTTTTAATGTGGATTAAAAGATTTTGGCAACAGAAGGAGGTTTGGGGTTCGTTTTTGTTTGGTTTTTTTCCCTGACAGTAAATACCTGCAGTTCTCAATGGCTGGATCATAATTTAGCAGGAGTAGCCCCTTTTCCACCTCTTTTCCTCCCTTCTTATCAGTTCAGGAATTCTGACCTGTGGTGCAGATTCCAGGTGCCAGGAAATCAGGGGGAAGGCAATCAGATGCCTGCTCTGTGCTGATACATCAGAGACAAGATCCAGTGGAGAACTGGCTGAAGTTTAACAAATCACTTCTTGGGAACCTGAGCCAATTACCTGGAATGGGTTTAATGATTAACACTCAAGGTGAGAAATCAGGGAGCATGAATTAGCTTCAGATGTTGGCTTAAAATGGTCTGAAAGAATTGCCAATTTAGCCTCCTTTGTTAAAGAAATTGAAGAAAATGCAGGTTTCTTGCATAGAACACAGTGTGTGTTGATTTGAGGTTGGTAATATGCCAAGACTGAGTCACAGAAATTCACAATGGAATTAATTTCAGTACAGGTAAAAACTGACCTGAATTCTGAGTTGCTGCTGGATGTTTTTTTCTACTTCAGTGCACCTAGTGATCCAAGGGAGATGATACCAAAACATGATTCACAAATATCTCCTATCTGATGAATGGTGTTGAATATTATAGTGAAGTATCCCATTCCCAGCTGAGCAAAGTCAGTTCTTTGCCCCTGGATCTTTCAAAAACTGAACATCCAAGGTTTTTTACCTGCATGAGATGTGGCACACTTCCCTGCTTTTGTTGTGTTCCCATCATCTCTGGTCTCTAACATTTTCACAAGGACATCAGTGGATATGGTTGGAAAAGTAAAGCACTTGGGCTTAAGTAAAACATTTTACTGGGCTCCCAGATGCAGTTTGAAGACTTTTTGCTGCCAGATTAGAACTTTCACCCCAGAGCTGTTGTTTTTTAAAACTTAGTGTTCCTTGCACCAGTAGATAAAGTTGTTGTTCCTGCATGATCTTTTGTGCTGCCTCCTTGTTTCTCCAGGCTGATAGTTTTATTTTTAAATGAAAAATAAAATGTATTTTCATTCCTCTCTTGGGTTACAGCTGCTTATAATTTTGTATGTAAAGCAGTATGAGGTGATCAGACTTTAAAGGGAAGCTTATTGTCAGCACAGAAGGTATAAAAGCAAAGAAAAATGTTACATTCCAAGAGGTCTTTTCATTCTTAAATTGCTCTGCCTGTGATCACCAAGTAGGTATTTTGAATTCCTAAACCAGGAATCTAGATTGATCAAAATTTAATAAAATGACATTGTGATTCTTTTAAATTGCTTTTGGTTCTTCCTCGTGAATGAAAAAGGTAGATTTCTACTTGCTGTGTATTTTATTTTCCCAGGGTAATAAATTCTGTATGTGTATTAAACTAAAAGTGAAGTTCACTGATTTCATCCCTCTGTACCTGCCTGAGAGAAGGGTTGGAGTAGTTTTAGGAAAAGCAGATCCTGGAAACTGGGAGTAGCAGCCATTCCAGAGGAGCTCCCTAAAAGATATGTTCATGGTGAGGAATGTGGGGTATCCTGGCAGACTTGGCAGTGGGTTAATCCAAAACATCTGGGCATTATTCCTAGGTTGCTAGTTCCCAAACTTTTTATGAATGAGGCCTTTTTGTTAGTTTTGTGATCCAAAATACCAACGCAGATACCAGTGGTGAAATTTGTTACATTGTGCATTCTCATGCTTTACTGTCGTGTTTTTTATGGAATTTTCTGGCCAGGTGTTTCAGTTTGGGATAGAGCTTCATGGCACTTTAGTTTAAAATAAAAAAAGTTTAGCCTAACAATGAGGTGAAATTTGTTTCATTCCCCCCAGTCCTTTGAGGGAGAAAGTTTTGTGTGGACTTTGGCCTTTGGGTGTGGTGTAACTTCAGTCAGTGCTAAGGAATCGCTCGCTTCGGAAGAGTTTCTGTCAGTAAAACAGTCCCTTCAGTGGTTCCTCTGTTCTTCTTCACCTCAAGACAACCAGCATAAAAAAGTTTAAGTGTATTTCAAAGGCAAAAAAAATCAAATTATATTAACCTGAAACATCTTCCTAACTTTCCTAGTGGACTCTTTTCCTGAGTAGCCATGTTCTGGCTCCATGAGAAACTCCTGCCCTTCCTCCGTGCTGTGGCCAGGCCTGTGTGGCTGCCTTGTCACTGGTGCTTGAGGTAATTTGTCCAAAACCCCTTGCAGTCATTAAAAAGACATTGGAAGTGTTGGCAAATGTACAACTGCATTGTTCCCATAAGTGTGCTGGAGAGAGGATATTTCCCCAAGAGTCCTTAATCAGGTGCTGGACAATTACAGCTTTAACTCAGCCAGTATTTCTGTGAAACTTTCTGATCCTTTACACCAGAAATTCCTTCTGCTTTCTTGTTGCTTTAGATCTTGACATCTCTATTTCATTGCTCAGGCATGTAAATCCAGGAAGAAAGGAAAAGTAAGGAATCCTCTGAGCACAGCTATGCCTACACATTCTGATGGTAAATTGCAACTATTAGTGCTCACAGAGTCCTGTTTATTCAATATTCTGCCAGCCCTGTTCTATTATTTGGGGGTCTGTTGGTGGGATGTTTTAAAAGTATGTGTAGAACAATATTTGGGTTTGTGTTTTAAGACCAATACATTGGATTTGCAACAGCTTTTTTGTAGAAAACTGTGCAGAACTGACAATAAATAATGGAGTAAATACTGTAGAACTCTAATACTCTGAAAGTTGTGATATGGCACCCCCCCAGTTGCAAAGTGTTTCATTACTGATCCTCCACCACAGCTCAGAGGCTCTTGTCTCCTTTTGGGATATTCTGCTTAAGGAGTTTATTCAGCCCTCTGGGCATCAGGGTGAAATATTCCAGTGTTAGGACATTACACAAGGTAATGAAAATTCTGGAGTTTGTGACTTTACATGAGGTAACACAGTCCTTATCCTCTTCCACAAACTGAATGTGATCCAAACAGGCAAAACAGAAGAATGGACCACATCAGCAAGATGAAAAACTGTTTAAAGTAATTTGGGTTTATTGAATAATAGGAGAAGTAACAAATAATTGACATAATAATTGAAAATGTGATTTTAAAAGAGAGGAAGGAGGAAAAAAACCAGCTTGCAATGGACTAAAGGAGAGGGACAGCAGGTTATGAGGGGGTAGAGGCTATTAAGGATGGAGGAGATGGGGTTAGAAAGGAACTTTACCAAAAAACCTCACCACAAGCACTGCCCCACTAACAGGGCAGCACAGAGACCTCACCTGTGTTTGCCTGCTGAGATCCATGGCAGAATTCCATGCATGGCATGTGGCTTGGCTTATTGAGCACTTCAGAGTAATTCCATGCTGTTTCTTACTGGCCACCTAATGTGGTAATGGCTTCCTGTGTTTAAAACAAGTTTCCATTGCAGTAAAACTATTCTAATAATGCTAGTTATCTGGAAATAAAAGGAATTAAAAAACAAAATAAATGAAAGCTCTAAACTTGAGGGAGAAGGGTGATGTATTTCTTAGCTGTTTGCTGGTGCAGACTGTGTTTTAGTAAGATTTGTTAGTGCCCACTGATTTTTAACTTTCCTGTGATTGTGGCTTTTTTCCATATCTATGCACTGAAAATCAGCAGTTTACTATGATTACTTTGCACTTTTTCTGTGGTATATGTTGGAGTAAAATGACATTTCTCAGTTAGGTATTTATTTTGTTTCTTGGCTTTCTTTTGTTTAAGGTTGTGCAAGAAAAATATTTTTAACATTGGTCAGTGTTCATTTGTTTATTCTGAAAGGGTGTGTGAAATGAAAAATTGAGACAGAAGTAACCTGTGGAATAAACTACCCTGGAAAACCTTTCCCCTGGAGAAATAGCTTTGAGTTCGCAGTGCTGTCTTCTGTTTGAGCTGTCATTTGGATTTTAACTAGGTGCTTTCTGATTATTTTAATGGCCTTGAAGAGAAATTGCTGAAGTCTTAGGAAAAGACAGTTCAAACTCATATATCAACTCTTACAGGGCTGGTTCTGTGTGTGTTGTAGTCAGTCATTGTCCTGATGCCTCTTGGTAACTCAGGTGTTTGAAAGGTAAATTGTGGATTACCCTCAGCTTGAAGACAGCTGATGCTTTGTTGTCCTGCAGAGTTTTCTTGCTGTACCAGAGCAACTGAATAACTCACACTGAAAATGGAAAAATATCTGGGTTTTTATCTTTTTTTTTTCCCCTTCCAGATTCTAAGGTACAGATTTTTCTTCTTTTGTGGACTGCTTGGAAGAAGGAGTGCCTGACTTGGAAGCCTGCTTTAAAATGCCTTTTGGTTTATGAACTCACATCTTTTTTCCTCCTCCCCAACTTCCCTTCTGTTTTGCAGCCATAGACCTTTTGTATGGGGGTATATACTGCTTTATGTGTCAAGATTACATATACGACAAAGACATGGAACAAATTGCCAAAGAAGAACAACGAAAAGCTTGGAAATTACAAGGTTTGGTTTTCCTGCCTGAATTTCTTGTTTCTGTTTTTAATCATACCTGTCCCTCCCATTTGTTCAGTGGCAAAAAAACACTAAGGGGAAGAAAGAGCTCTTTAGAGAGAGTAGTGCAGGCCATGGGAGAGAGATGTTAGTTTTTGCTTTCCAGGAGTCAGACTGTGGGTTTAACACATGCACCACACCTAATTGTAGCAAAAAGATTTTATTTTTAATTGCAAAAAATTATAGAAATATCTTACATTAATCCTGCAAAACTTGCATAATATCAAAAGTTAGATCTGTATTAGGTAGAGAATGTAACAGTATGCTCCATTAGGCTTATTTACGTGGTACAGGCAATAAATCTGTTCCCCTCACATGAAATGCCACCCTTGTGTGTGATTTTTTTTAACTTTTTTTTTAAATAGATCATGCCAGCTTACTTACACACCTGTGCTTTCATGGTACACGCACAGTATCTATGTAGAAATATTTACACACAAATATATGTACACACATTTGTTTTATTCAGTTTGCTTTCCCTAATTTTTTCTTTTTTAGCCTTCACCCCAACAGTGGTTTCTCACTACCAGTGTACAATGACAGGTAAGAGGCGTGGGCTGGCGACGCACCTCACTAACAAGCGTCCCTTTGCTGATTATCCTGCCATTTTAGACATCAATCACAGTTAAGAATGCCAGTTTTATCGTGCAAATCGTTTTCCTCTTGTTTGGATATGTTCCAATGATTGAATAATTGCAGCAGACTTGATTTCATATGTCCTTTCCCTGATAGAATTCCTCCAAAACAAACCTTTTCTCCTTTTTTCTGTTTGGTTTTTTTTGTTGTTGTTGTTTGGAGAGGAAATATCATTTATTCTAAACTGAGTAGTTTGTAAGCATCAGTTTTAAAAGCTTGTCATCTTCCATTTCCAGTGGCCTCTGGGGGGTATGTTTTCTTAAAGTGGGAAAGTCTGTATTTGAAGACAGATGACTTCTGTCTAGTAACGTCTCTTCTGGAATCCATGGCATCCTGTTTCAATGTGACAGCCTTAGTCAGGGCTGATATGACTTCAAACCATTCTTAACCTCATTTCTAATTTTAAAAATAGCAGCTAACATCGTATTAACAAGAGCTTTTCTGCTGGCTCAAAAGATAGCTACCTTCACTTGGTTCCTACTACAGATCCCAGTCTGCTTCCTGCTTGTTCCCTGCTTGAGAGAAGGGATTCAGAAGAAAGAAGGATAGTGAGTCCTAGAACAAGGAAATACATCTTAAAATGTTTTAGCACAAAGCACTGGTTTTCAAAGTAAGACAAAATGGGAATATGTTTAAAAACCTTTCATTCAAGCTCTGGCCCCAGTCTGGAAACTCCTTCAATCTGTGTTTGGGGCACCAAATTAATCAGCTGCAACAACATAACAGATCTTCATTATGCTGTAGAAGAGGAAACCTCCCCCGGTTCCTTACTTCTAAAAATGCAGATTTAAAGAGTAATTTCTTAGTTATGTTGTCCTTATCAATTGATACATTTGTGCCTTGTGGACTGAAATGCAGCCACTTTGTCCTGCCGTGCACATCAGCCTGCTGTAGTTTATATTCCAGAGAATTACAGCTACAAGATTGTCCTCTGGTCATCTTGGACCACAGAGTTGTGTAGAGAAGGTCAAAGAATCACCCAGAGGAACTGCCAGGCAGGAAGCCACTGTACTGATGAACTGACTAATGAATGACACTTCAAATATATACACAGAAATGCATATTTGTATGAATATGCACACTGAATCTTCTGTCCCTGGAGAGCTAATCTGTAGTGACCAGTGAAGACAGAAAATCAAGGAATAGACAACAACACTTTAAATTACTGGAGTCTGCAGTGTAGACTTTTTTTCCTTTAAAGTCATGGCATAGGTTCTTTTTTATGTCTTTTTATTATGAAATCATGTGTTTCCTCAAAAATTTATCTAAGGAATGAGAAATGTACATGGGAGAAATAATGGAGGATTAAGTCCATTTTTTTCCTTCTCTCTCCGTTGTTCCAATCTCTGTGCTCCCTCCCTCTTATAATCTGAAAGATCCCTTCTTGCTCCAAACTGAATGTCAAGAGGAGCACAAACCCCAAACTCAGTGTCTTGGGTTTATATTGCTACCACAGAGTTAATTTACCTCAGATCTTCTTGCCAACTTAAAGAACTTCAGAAGTGAATCCAGTCTGCACAAACTGATTGGCTTAAAAACTGAGGGGTAAATGCAGTTTATTTTCAAATTTCTCTCCACAGTGCTTGAAGGGTGTTAGTTTATACTTTAATAGATGCTCACATAACAACATGATGCCTGGAGAAAATAAAACTTTAAGAAAACCCCCAAAAATCATGAGATTCATTTCATACTCCTGTAGTATTAACTCCCAGTGTGCTGAGTTCCCCAGTCCAGCTGTAGTTCAGGGTTATCTCATGTAACTCTGAACAAGTTGCAACTTGGCCAGTATTTTTTCCTTTGGTATTGAATATTAATAACAAGGGAGGTGAGAATACACTGAACCCTTCCTTCTAATTAATGTCTGAATTTTTGGGAGGGGAAAAATTGGAATTTGCTGAAGTTTAGCAAAATAAACAATGATTGAAAAATTGTGACTTTTATAAACTAGACCCTTCATTGCCTTTTCCTTCACTCGTCCCTATGCCCCTGATGAATTCTCTGAGAAATGCCAATTTGAGTATTTCACCCAATAAAATAATTCCTTAGATGGAGATTTCACATGCTGACTTGAATCTCTGGCTATTTTACGGAAGCATTTTAAAAATTACTAATTTTCACTTCTCTAACACTAGTTTCCTTTAATTGTAAATAGTGACCTGTGCATGGTTTGCAAATCTTTGTTTAAGGTAGTTTATATTGGAGTTTTTGGCATGCTTGTGAGTGTCATTAAACCTTTTTATTAAACCTCTTTCCTTCTTTGTCTTTCGGTTGGTTTTTTGTCGTTGATTTTAATTTTTAAACATCAAACCATTCCTAGTAAATGGCTCTCCCTTTTCCAAATTCTCAAGAGTAATATAAGCTCAGCATTCCTGCTAAGTTATATAGCTGGAACAGAACACATTTTAATTTCTGTGTCTGACTTAACTTGTGCCCCTTCTAATGAAAGGCTTCTGCAAGAACATTTTCTGTCTGGTTTGCTCTGTTTGTGGCATTAATTGCACATGTTTTTTTGTTTTCTTTCATTTCTTTTTAATTGAACAAATATTTGATTCACCCAGAATCCTTAAAAGTAATCCAGTCTGTCATGTTTAACCTTACTTAGAGTTGCTCTTGTGACATGCTTTGGTCCCCATCCTCTATAGCAATTAAACGATATAATTATATATAGATATATATAAATATATATGAATAGTGCTGCTGACATACATGGAGCTATTGCATGCCTAAAGTGCACATGTGTTTCCAGGTATGAATTTCATTGTATTTGACTTAAACCAGGAATTAAACATATCAAGGGGGGTATTTTTAAATTATTATCAGGGTTCATCACACTGACTGACTGTGTTTGGCCATGTTTTAACTGCAGTGAACCTAAACACAGGAATTTACAGCTGCACAATGCAATTGCTGCTACTAACACGGTGTTACCAATGAATTTATATAAATTCCTAAGGGAGCATTACAAATATGACCAGGGTTGCTGGAGACATCCAGTGCCAAACCTGTTGGAAGCCAATGTTCCATCCTCTGTGAAGTGTCCATCTGTGCGTCTCCAAAGGGTCTCTGCAGACGTGCAGTGTGTCCAAAGCATTGCAGCTGTGTTATCTCATCAGTCTCAGTCATTCCCTGCCTTTTCTGTTTTCCTGGGTGTGTAGCTTGATGCTGAACCTTGGATAAAGGAAAGGGATTCTGGTATTGTTCCTTAAGCTCCTTGCATAATCTGTTGTTGAATCAAATGAAGTGAGAGATGGGTGTATTTGTGTAAATAAGAATTATCTAGTCCTTGGCAATCTAAAAATGAGACCTTCTATTACTAGAACCTGGAGGGTCAGTAGTAACTATGAATTGAACATTTTTGGGAGGGTAGTTTCTGACAAGCATAGCTATTTCTGAAAATGAAGATCAAAGAGCTATTAAAATTTAATGTATATTATGCAGAATGTGTAAGCCTCCAGCTATATTTTTCTACTATCCTTTTCATATGTATGATTTATAATTTATTTTCTGTAGCAAAGCGCTGCTTCTGCTCCATGCATTCTGTGAAAAATAACTGTTAATTGACTTTAATTCTCAGTTTTAGAATAGACTGCTTGCCATCTTATAAGTCTTTATTTTTAATGCCGAGATGCCTTTGTGACTCACAATAATTGACCTTGCACAGCAATTTCTGTGCTACATAGAAAGCTGCAGCAGTATTGAGCTGGTCAGCACATGAGTCTTCACTGTTGTGTTTTTCTTGTATCAGGTTTACACTGAACACAGCTCTATGCTGATTTCAAATCTGGTCTCCAAACTACTGACCTGACTCATTTCTCCTCCACTTTCCTTTGAGCAAAAGAAATCTATTGGAAATGTAGTGTTAGTCTTCAAAGAGAATAATGACAGATTTTAGCTCATGAGAAAGAGTAGTTTAATATTTGGGGAATTTTGGCTGGTTGGTGGAGGGAGGGTGGTGTTTAAACCTACTACTAATTTCATTTTTAGGTAACATTAGGTATATCAGCAAAGTGAATGTCAAAAGTTAAAACTTGTCTAATCCTGCATTAATGGTATAAGGAGAGGTCATTCTATGTAATGGCATGTCCTTAGACATGTAGTAACTGTTCAGTACATTGAATTATTAAATTCTGCTGTTCTCTAAAGATTATCTGTCCATTAAGTTGGGTCAGTTTAGATTTATTCAATAACTTGTCAAGTTCATCAGTGCTGGTTCTGTCATTTAACATCCTCTGAGCACAAAGAAATGTATTTTTGAGTAATAGCAAGTTTATTCTTGTGCTGGAATTTCTTTTGTTTAACTGAAAGGGGGATTATAATCCAATAATGGAAAGTTTATTGGCCTAGCTGTTCTTTATAAATAAAGAAGTACCTTTCTTTTCTTATGTTAGTTCTTCTTTGTTGGAAAATTTGGTGATACCTTTCTGAACCATATTTTTTGAGTAGGGGTAAAAAGCAATCAGTGTCCTTAAATTGTGTATAAATTGAATCCAACCTAATGGACAGCACGTTGAAAGTTTTGACTTGAACAGAATTTTTAATCCTTTTACTAAAGAACTTCCTGAAACTTTGTTTTCATCTGCTTAGGCATTGGAGAGAAGTATTCAACATGGGAGCCGACCAAGAGAGAGTTAGAATTGCTACGACACAACCCCAAGCGAAGAAAAATAACCACAAACTGCACCATAGGTGAGTTCCAGAAATCCTGTCTGGAGCCAAATAGTCACTGATTTGTATGTTCAAAATTCTATGTTGTTTTTCCATGGGTATTTGTAGTGTATTTCTGTAAGCTTTAGAATAACAAAATCAGTTTATTTTACACTGCCTTTTTCTTGCTGTGGAAGGATATCTACTCTGTCACTTCAGGTACTGCTGATGATTGAGCTGTGTAACAGCTACAAAACACAATCCTTTTTTTGACAATATGCTTATAATGAGGAATCACTGATATTATCTCAACTCAGCCTTCATCAGAAATCCCGTGCAGGGATGTGAAGGGAAATCCTGTAGTTGGTGCATCCTTAACCAAAGCAGTCTATTGGATAAATCTGGTTTAGCAGAAGCAGCACGTTCCTACTTCATGTTTTACACTCTAAATGGGATCTCTTCAATTTCATATGAGCTCTGAAAAGTGATTTTATTCCTCCAGTGGTGTCAAATAGCAGGTTTGAAATGCATCTCAAAGGTTTAATGCTTAAAGAGTTCAGTGGTCTGGAGCAAAGAATTCTCTGAAATGTGTGCATCTGCTTCTGGCTGGACAGTACTTGGGTAAAGGTGATAAAAATTAACAGTTCTTCCAATTTTTTCCCCTCTGTTTTTAGGTTGGGGTAGCAGGGGGTTAAAAGTAGCTCCCCGACAAGCTCTAATTAAGATTATCAGGCATTTTCCTGCACTTTTAAATGCACAGTAACATTTTGATGGTGAAGTTTGGAAATAATGGTTAATGGTACAAGATTGTTAATCGTACAAGGTTGGAGGTGTAGCCATAGACATTGCAAGTAGGGAACTCAATTTTTTCCCACAATTTTAAAGCTCTGTACTGTTTCATGGAACATGTCACGCTTTCAGCACGTTTGCATTTGTCAAAATACACTGAACATACTTTCTAAAGCTTTCTAAAGTCATGTTTCTAATACAGTAAGTCATTTAATCCGAAGTATGTGTATATTTATTTGGAAAAAATGGACTGAGAAGCACAGAGTAAGTTGAAAATGTATATAAAATGGTAATTCTAAAGAAAGAACCTATGTTTTTGCAGTCGTGGAGCAGGGAAGACAGTTGGAAAAACATCTGGACTTTGGAAACTTCAAGCAGCCTAGGAAAAATTAACTAAGCAAAGATTGCTTGCATCATGTTCACATTGGGATTTGTGTTCTGAGAAACTCCAGTATATTTTGTAAAGAACGTTACAAATTACTAAAGATAATAGAGCTGGGGAGGGGGGGAAGAAGTTTGATAGAATTCTGAAGGTTACCGTGACCTTTGTGAAGAATTAAGCACATTTCAGTGTTTCTCTTTCCAATCAGAAGGGGTGCTCTGCTTGCTCTTGGAGGATTTTAAATCTTTCAGGCTGTTTAAGTGGCCAAGTCTGGTTGCGTGAAATCTCATCCGCGGCTGCCTGGGCGGGGGAGCTCCGGGAACACGGGACAAGGGGATGACTGATCTCTTCACTTCTGCAGGCCTGCTTCTAAGAGTTCTCCTACTGAGCCCTGGAGCTGCCTGTGTGCTGAGATTTAGAAAGGAAAGAAAAAAAATCAAAGCACCCAGGAGCCATAATGCAGTTTTGGGCTGCAGTTAAAAGCAGAAGACTTGCTTTCTTTCACAAAAATGCATCGGGGGTTTAGCTCAAGGAAGAAAAGACCTGCCATTGTCCTTGAGCCTTTTCTCTCCACCTAACCTGCTGCTAAATATAAATCTGCTTCAGAGTCTTTTTGCCTTCCCTCCCCTCACTTTGACTTGTCTATTTGCAGTTTTAGATCAGTGAAGAGCCTATTGCAGACTGAAATGCTGCAGTAGCTGGACATTCTTGTTTCTCTCTTTTTCTAACACTTAATTCTTTTGACATCAGGTTTTTATCAATCCCATAGCAGATATTAGTGAATCCAGTTTATCTTCTGAGGTTGGTAAATGGCTCAGAGAATAGGAATGATGTCCAGTTTTATTGGTTCTGGAAATGAAAATGATGCTGATAACCATCTCTGATAGGCGCTGCACATCTGTTGAGCACTTCTGTTTACACAAGAGTCTGTTAAAACATAACCAGCTGCCTTTTATGCATAAAATGATCTTTTCAAAGCTGTTTTAAGAAGAAGGCCAGGGGGAGGTTTGTGGCTTCCTATCCTACCCCCAGAGATCCATGGATATCACTTGGGAGTGGAATGTTTCGCTGCTCTGCCATGACCTGGAATGATGGTTGTGCCAACACTTGTTTCAGCATTTGTGTAAGACAAGTGTATCAGTGTTGTAACTAAAACACGTGGGACAACGGACTGAAACCTGGGCAGGTGTGGCCTTGAAAGGATGTGCATAACTTGTATGTGAAGGATTTGCATGTGATTTTGAGCCCTGACAATAAAATACATTGAACTTGATGTTCTTCATATCTAAAGCACACTCAGGTGGTACAGTATGTTTGTTGCAATTGCCTGTCACATCTGTGTTATGTGCATGACACTCATTTAGGTGGATGTTTACTCTATGGCTGAACATTCTGGGTACATGAAGGGAATTTTTTTTATCCCAGATTTGTAGCAATCTCATGGTGTTTCTCAAAACAGCTGGATGTGTCTGCTGCCTTTTGAGCTGTTTGAACTTTTGTACAGCTGCAGGATCTTTTGTCTTTGATCAGCACCATGAATTAAAACTGAAGAATACTCAGACATGAGATGAATATCTTATAATGGAGACTTGAACTGGTAGTTCACTAGAGGAAATAATGTGCAAAATTCACAGCTTTTGATTTTCTACTTGAGTGACGATTTGAAACCCATTGAAGAAGGAACTTCTTGTTCACATTCTCAGAAAAATGAGGAAAAACCAGAAATCCATATTTTTTCCTTGGTGCTCTTAAAAATGCTGTGTGTTCCCATCTCATAGATACTTTTTCCAGCTAGTAAGAAGATAGTGCAGTTAACTTGACTTGAATCTCTATTTTACCATTGAGCAAATTGCTCTTGAAATGAGAACTCACACTGGGCACTGCTGCAGGCTGTGGAAACTCTGCTGATTCCTGTCTTTTGGGGATGTACAGGGTTGTTCCCAGTGTTGCACAGAAGCACCTTCAAAGTGACTTGGAACACACTGTTAACCAAGTGGAAACGTTGAGTTGTCTTACAGGCAAAAAGCCATGGTGAGAAGTCCTTGCAGTGTGGATTTTATGTGGGACATTGCATGTTCTGGTGTCCTGACTTGACATTTTGATGGAGCTCTTCTGTATTTCAGGAGATTCAGGAGGAATGTCATGTCCACTCAGACCTTAAACATGCTTTGTGGAAACAGTGTCAGCTCAAGACAGTCTCAGACCTTGTTCTACCTCAGACACTTGCATGCTGATTTTTTTCATTGTGTTGCCACAGCTTTTTCCACAGATCAGGCTGAAGGGATGGTGTATTGTGGGGAATGTCGAAATTTCCCAGGTTATTTTATGTTGCTCTCAGCAGCAGGACTGAGTAGTGTCCTGGACTATTCAATATATTCATAGAAATGCTTGTCTTGATTTTGGCTTGAAACTGATGTTTCAAGCATCCCATAAACACAATAACTTTTACATGGAAAAATTAGGTAAGACTTAACAGCTATTAAATTAGATTCCAACAATGTAAAAGAAAAAATCTAGTTTTTTCAGTCTCGTCTGTAAAGTGGCCTCCCTCTGCAAGGGAGGGAAAAGCTCCACATTCACAAGCAAATTATTTGTTAGGGGGTTGAACTAGAAGTGATACAATATCTTTTGGGAACTCTTTTCCAAGCTCATCTTGCTCTGCTGTCATTAATACCCCCAGCAGATCCATTCTCCTGAGTATATGAAATATTAGCTTGGGATCAGCTGCTCTCTGATTAGCATATGAAGTGCCTTTGTGGCTAAAGATGGGTGTATTAACAATAGGAAGAATTAGACTCCCAATGCACATGGGTAATTAGCAGGAGCCACCCGGGATTCCCATTTGCAGTGTTGCAAAAAGGCAGAGGGGAGACAAACCTTTCCAGGAGACTGAGCAAATCCTCTTCACCAGGACTGATGGGATGGAGAGGTGGCAAAACCAAAACTGCCTGGGAGTAGCAGGTGGGTTTTGCAGCTGCAGTGCTGAGCAGCCTGATGGACCAAAGAGCAGCAGGAGTGGAATAAATATTGCAGCAGAACTCCTGTGTGAAGGTGGCAAGGGAAGAGGAGCGGTGACCTGGAAAATATTTCTGGTTCTGTAGACAAGCTACCAGAAGCATTTTTGCCTCTCTAACTTGGAAGTGTTGAAGGCTGCATTAATACTTGGATGTTTTTTGTGAATGTACCAGCACTCAGGTGCACTTTTTCTTGTTGGATGGTAGCTCAAGTGGAAAAGTGGAATGGTAAATGTGTTTTGGTACAGCACCACATTTTTAGCTGTGACTTTAAATTTAAATTACTGATTTATAAGCAGTAATACTTTGATTTTTGAAGTTATGACTGCACAAAGTGCATCCTGAATAGAAATCTCTGGTTCTTAAATTCCTTTAGATTGCTGTGTGATGAAGGAAATGAAAACCATCTTTAAGACTACTCAGGTGAATGTTTCCTCTTTGGCTTTATTTGTATTAACTTAATTATTAAAATTGTTTTCTTGATGAAAAATTGTTTCTTAGAAGGTTGGATTGGTAAAATCAAAAAATGATACCTTCATATCAATAGGGAGCCTTCTGTTCCTGTTTTACTTTGTCAGGAGCTTAGCATGTCTGACCATTGGACCCAGTTGTGTAAAACATATCTTAGGTCTAAAATTGATAAAGCTGATCCTAAAAAGAAATTTTAAAAGCCCTCTCTTCTCAAAGCTCCCAGGGAATTCTAAGAAAAATTAGAGGGACGTGAATATTTCAAGAATTCTAAAACACAAGTTGTGATTTACTCTCTGAGGTTTGTCGAGCTGTACTTTCTGAAAGTCTTGTTATACTTCCTAAACTTAGCTCTTTATCAATATAAAATAAAAGCTTTCCTTTGCAAAAGGCTTTGTGAGGAGAAGTTCCAGATTGGATGCTTCAGTTGCCTTTTTGTGTATTGACTGTCTGGGAACTTGTCACCTGGTTTTCCAAAGCTGGTGCCAGAAAGCAATTTACATCACTGCAGTAATGTCACTGTGTGTGGTTTATCTGCACAGCAGTTGATTGAGTTATCTGTGATTTAATTGTTCCTGGATAAGATTAGGAACATCTGAGTTACCAGTGAAGCCCCTGCAGCATTTTCCTGCTTAGAGTGAGCAAACTTTTGGTGTAGAAACTTGTTAGACAAAAATCAGTCAGCATCTGAAGAGCTGACTGATGAACAGCACTTCCTCAGAATGCCTTGATGCCACCAGGCCAGCTCCAGTGAGGAATGAGAGGGGTGCTGATCTTGTTACCTCAATATTTGTTTGAATTTTAGACTCTCTTTCAGGAAGATCAGGAGCTGATGTCACTCAGTGTGTCAGCTGTCCTGTTGATGTTTTCATTTCAGGTCAGCTAAAACCCCTGCAGACTGTACAGAGTTAAAACTACTTGTATCTGAAATCAGCAGATTGCAGTTGGGATCGAATTTTTCTGTTATCCTGTCTTGGAAAATTGCCATTCCTATTACTTGCGTAGAAAATACTTGAATTTTGTAACTCTAGGTGGCTCTTGGGGATTGGAGGCAAAGGAAGATATCCTGTGTGTGTTTGCACAATGGGAAATTCCTTAGAAGACAAGGTTCTTGATCCAGGGCTTGGATCATGTTCCAAACTTCTAACTGAAACCTGATTTTCCTGCTCTGGACTTTTTAGAAGTAGATCCATGGTTGTTACTGATCTAGACACATTATTTTTAGTTTACAGACAGTGTTTCAATTCGATTTTCCTAAACTGTGCTCTGTACTTCTTCAGGTGAAACTTCATCACTTAAATCTAGTTGGATAAAAGCACCCAAAAAAAACCCTCTTTTTTTTTTTTCTCCTCGTAGATGCTGATTTCAAGCGTAAAATGTTTGCTGACTCAATTATTTGTCTTACCTCTTTCTCTAATGGTTGTTAATTTTTTTCCTGTGCTGTGTTTTCTTCACTAAGTCATTTATGTAAACTTCAGTGTGCAGTCCAAACAGCAGCCTTTCAATGAAAAATGCAGTCGTGTCAGTGACCTCGTCATCTGTTTGAATGGGTTTTTATGGGAATCTGAATTTTCTTGCCAAGGAAAACCCAACAGCAGTACTTAGCCAGAATCTGATTATGGCTCTCTGAATGAGATATCTTATTTAGATGAGATAAGGAGGTTGAGAATTAGCCCATGGAGGGGCAGTGGTTATAGACAAGTGCCTGTTGTCTTGTCATGGGCAGAGATGTGTCCTTAGCATAAGAAGGTTCCTTTTCTTATGTTTAAAAAATCATAGAATCACAGAATGGGTTGGGTTGGAAGGGACCTTAAAGCTCATCCAGTTCCACTTCCTGCCATAGGCAGGGACACCTTCCACTATCCCAGGTTGTTCCAAACCCCATCCAACCTGGCCTTGGACACTTCCAGGGCTGGGACATCCATAGATCTTTCTGCCCAACAATCTGAAATAAACCTTGATTTACCACTGTATTTTCACCTGATTAACTCGGTGTCAGCACAGCAAGCGTGGCGTTTTCAGCAAGGCCAATCATCCCCATCTCAGTTTTGTTCTTTTGTGGATTGCTTTTGGATTATATTTACTCTGACCTTCCATTCTGCTCTTCCCTATCTGCTTCCAGAGCTGGCTTCGTGTGGCCAGAAGGTAGATACAGTATATACTGAAAGCAGGAACATGTATAAACAGCATGTGGCATGGTTTGTGTGTTGTGGATTGTTGGACGAGCTCTGTGCCAGTTCATCAACAATAATTTGTGCATATTAATCTATTTGGATGAATTTAATTTCATTGGCGCTTAGCCTGCTCCTTAAGTTATTAATTTGTGAAATCTGTTTGGAGGAAGGGTAAAAACTTGAAGGCAGCATATGGTATGATATTGGGGGGAAAGGACGGCTGCGGGTGTGAATTTTATTTTGTCAGTTTGGTGGGAGTACCTCTTGTTCTTTACGGGTGCCATCTGCACAGGGCTCTCTCTGCACGGCTTGTGCTCTGTGCAGAGCACGCAGGAGCTCGCTGAGCTTTTAACTTTGGCTGCTTTGGGGGAGGGCAAAGAGAATATTTTATTCTGTGCCACCTTTTGAAGTGTTTTGTTGTGTATAAAAGCTTTTCTTTTGCCAGAGGAAAACACCTTGAAGGGCCTACAGCTTGTTAAAGACCGGTGCCATAAAGCTCTGGATCCATCATTCAGGCGTTTTCACAAACATATTTCCTGTTCTTTGCCTGCTACTGTTACTTTTTTGATGCTGGATGTCTTCTGTCTATTCTCCCTGACCTTCCAGCAATTATGGGAATAATCATTGTTTTCCTGCTGTGGTTCTTAGGACTTCAGTGTCTTGAACTTTATAAGGTCTGTGAGGCAGGGCATCTCTTGGTTGCTTTGAGAACTTCTCCATACCCTTATTCAACTTCTTTAAGTTTGTTCAGCTTTGTGTATTTGAGTATACAGTGAGCACCACAGTTGAGAGGTCTCTGGCTTCTGTAGTAAACTGAGGCATTTTGTGCAGTGCATATACTTAAATGTGACATTTCATGTTGTTCTTTCTGCTTTTCAGGAATAGGTGCCTTTTTGTTTCTGAAGCTCTTGTTGTGGCATGCTTCCACATCTCTAGTGGAAGGTGTCCCTGCCCATGGCAGGGGGTTGTAATTAGGAGATCTCTAAGCTCCCTTCCAGCCCAAGCCATTCCAGGATTCCATGATTCTGTCTTTCTCCTTCAGCCAGTTGATCTTCATATTTTACAGGGATCAGATCATGCTTTGATATTTAGTAATAGATTTGATTATGTGGTTATTTCCAGTGACATATGAAAGATGTTTTCTTCTGTTTTGTGTATGTTCCCCAATGTTCTCTCAATGCTCAGAGAGGCTGACAGAGATTGGACCAGGTTGAAGCACAACAGGCAAAATTTGTTCAGTGGGTCTTGATATGCCAGGACAGGAATTCAGAGAAGTTTGGTTCAGGTTCTGCTGCAGAACTTAATGTCTTTTTCAGCTTTCTTCATTTCAGTTGAGAGACTCAAACAGGGAAATGGTTGCTGTGGATGATTACATGCTGTGTAGGTTTCTGGGTTTGAGAACATGCTGCATTGGTTTCTTCCTGACACCTGAGAGAGAAAAACAATTTCACAATGCAGATGGTCAATAAAAATGCTGAAATACAAAATTACAGATATAAAAACGGATATTTTCCACAGCCTTGAAGGGAAAAAAAGGCCTTTATTTGCAGGGTGTGCCTGGCTCCTCATCTTATGAGATGACTTACCAAGAGGTTCCAAACTACTCTTGCACAACGCAGAGATCCTTTCCTTTAACTCCCCTTTTCCTCTCCCCCACATTTACTTTAAACTTAAGCTTGCTGTGGGAGACAGTAGATTCATACAGATAGAGAAAACCAGTGATAACCCAGTATCTTGGACAAGCTGTCTCCTCCCTCATTTTAGGAGCTTTTGTAAAGCTATTGCTGTTGGCAGCATTACATTGATTCTAATTCAGAAGCTCTAGCACTAGGGGAGCTTATCTGTAGGTTTTATTGTATGTGTATCTTCCATATTAATGTTGTTGCAGTTCTTAAACTCTGACTTATTTTGTTTACAAAGATGAGACTGGAATATTTCAGAATACAAGAGGTATCAGGGAATATTGCAGAATCTCATAATTGAAGAGATTTAAGAACAATTCAGAGAAACATTAGTCAGAAATAATACAGGTACTGTTAATTCTGCATTGAGGTATAGGGACGGATCAGGTGACATCTCAAGAACTTCTACAGCTGTTTGCTGTGATTTTTGTAGAAGATTCAATGCTCTTTTCAGTGGCTTGGTCTAAACCCCTCACTTAATTTTATTTTGGAAACATGTTTCTTAATTTAAATTCAGAGGGAAGAGATACTTGCAGTCCCTTGTCTTGCTTGAAACAGCTTCTCTGTTTACACAGGCCATATGAAAAATTAACCTTACGGGGTTTGTTTGTTTGTATTGCCAGATATTTTGGGAATGCTGACTCATTTTACCAAGCTGAGGGTGTGCACACAGGAGCCAATTGCCACCAGATCAGGAGGAGGAGAACTTAAAGGACATCAAGAGCTCCTGCCTTGTCTGTGCTTGGTCTTAATCTGGGCATGCAGCCACTGCAAAGTAGTGACAGGCTGTAACCTCACAGCCCATGCCATCCAAGGAGATCACTTGCCTTGTGTGAAGTGCTCTAAGCCTGGAGAAACAGGAATAAAAACAATCCTAAGTGATCAGTACCTCTCCAGAGAATCAGGAGCACAGTGCTTGCACACTGCTGAACACACACAGCAACCCCAGGAAATGAAATCACAGGCAGTGTGCCCTAAGGCAGGGAATGGGAACTCATCTGGGCAATGGAAAGGCTCCTGTTTTGGCATCCTCAGTTTGGGAATTGGCTCAAAGATACACATGTTGGAAGTAGAGTATAGAGTACTTTGTGTGTCTGGCACACTGTGCACACTCAGGAGTCATTTCTGGCTCGGAGGTTTCATCTGTGCAGTAATAATATGAAATGATACACTTTGTGTTGGATCATACTCCTGGTAACTTGTTTGATGTGTTTGCTCCAACGATGTCACTTGCCCTTAGGTTCTTCCAACAAAATGTGTCCGAGTAGGATGTGTGGGAAGGCCAAGCTGTTGCTCTGGGGAAGGATCTGTAGTAAAGCCATCTTTGGTAGTCATTGCTTAGAGATGTCATTTTCCTCCTAAATCTGGCAAAGGGCAACCTTTCTTGAATCTCATCTGCATTTGTTGCTGGGTATTTCTATGTCATTGCTAGAAGATCTTTGTTTAATAAGCCACAAACATGTATCTCCTGTTCTTAACCCTGGGTCCAGTGTTGTGTCAATGTTATGGAGTTGATTTTAACTGAAGGTGCACGATACAGGGACTCCATTGAGCTCCTCCAGAATTGGTTTTAAACCTTCTTGATAACTGCAAACTTTAATTTTCCTTGACACACAGTAGCATGTGTGACACAAAGGTAATGAACTGAAATACCAGACCCAGGCAATCTCTTTGCATTATCCTGTGACTCTTTTTTTTGCATTACTAAATGGAGAGAATGATGCATTGAGCCACAAATGCAAAAGTCCATGCACAGAATACCTATGTAGTCTAAAAATAACATTGAGGAGAGTTAGCAGCCCTCATTCCAGCAGCAGCTGTTACCTGTTCTCCATCCTTGCCTAAATGGCAGCAGGGCAGGTAATTTTGGTTTCCAGAGCTGTGAGGTCAAGTAGGGATCCAGGGATGAGGGCTGTCCACTGCTCAGCCTGGGGTTTTTAGACACCTGCCTGCTTTGGGAGTTTGTTACAGGAGAGGGGGTGAGGGGTGGCTGCTTTTGGGAGGCACTGACAGTTCCTGCATCCCTCTCTTGTTCTGGCACTGTCTGTGTGTCCTGGCCTGCTGTGTGCAGGGGGTGAGTTCATCCTTTCTGTGACACCACTTTTGCAGTTGGCATCAGGGGGGCTGAGCTGTCGTGTGGAAATGCCCTCACCTTCCCCTTCCTGCCAGAGCTGGTCTGTGTGCTTTGTACCAGGCTGTAATACCAGTCTGAATGGCTGAGCACTCTCAGCATGAGAAACAGGGAAGGGCATCAAACACCCCTCCTGAGTCAGGTGCACTGGGCTGACAGAGCTGCCTTTGGAATCACTCCAGCAACTCGGAGTCCCAAACTCCCTCATTGCAATGTTTTCTAACTGAGACAATTATTTTTAATATCTAATTAAATTTTACTTCTTGTGAGCTCAGTCTTTTTTTATTATAGCTTTGGTAGGTCACAAGAGTTAATTACAGTCCTCGTTGTAGTGGCCTGTAACACACTTGAAAATTGTCAGCCTGGCTGTTCCTCCACCAACACTATCTGGTTTTAATTAATTAACTCAACCAGTGGATTCTTCAGTTGTTTCTCCAGTCTCAAATATTAATTCCATACAAATTTTTATTCATGTTCTTGACTTTGCATAATTTCTTTTTAAAATGGGTGCTCAATTCCAGACATCATGCAGCTGAGGCTTACCTGTCACCAAAGCAGAATGACCTGCAGGCCTTTTCATATTCCTATTAAGTTCCAAAATGCTGTTTGTAGAAGAACTACAGCTCAAGATTAAGTTGTTGAGGCTGAGTTACTGTAGCCATTGCTCCTTATTTTATGTTTGTCCACTTAATTTTTCCGTGTTTCCTTCTTCACAGTTGTTTTTATTGAATATAATTGATTTCAGATAGTTTCTCCCCTTTAACAAGTTGCTCTTGAGTAATTGTTTTGTCTTCCAATTACATTTGCACCATCCTGATGTGGTTTGTCCCTTCTCCAAGTGTGTATTACGTGATGTCACTGAAGCTATTGAATAAAAATAGTGAATGCAATCAATTCCCCGTTAACTAAGAGGGGTGGGGGCAAACTAAATGCTGGAAAAACATTACTGGTGTCTCAGTAACTGCTGTTGTTTCCATGTGGTGTGGATGAACTAGATCCTCTTCATAGATGTGCTAGAAAATATGTTAATCTCTGCTGCTGAACTGCTGCAAATCTCACTGTGCATCTATCCTGGCAATGTAACGTAGGTGGGTTGTTGCCATTTGGTAACTTCTCATGGGTTTGTGCATATTTAATGGAGAAAAAGAACAAAAACATTGACTTTTGAATGGCAATTCTAACACGACATAAAGAATAAATCTGGAAAGTCTCCTAGGAATGCTGAGGTCACTCCAGAACTGCCCAGTTGCACACAAATATGCCAGAAATTATCCAAAAAAAGACTTGAAGTTGCCCTGTGAGCCTGAATAAAGTACTTGAACATGCTTTTAAGTGTTGGATTTAAATCAAAACACATAAGGTAAGATTTTTCTTACAGACTGGGAAGTACGAACGGCTGTGTTGTTTTGTTTATTTTGAACCACTTAAAATCTGGAGGGTGAGAAATTAACTCTCTTTTAGAAAAACAAAACCACCCTTGGTCAGGGACGAGTACCTTAGGAAAAGGTAGAGCACCTGGTTGAGGTGCCAGCCTGCATCCAGTGCGTGGGACACATTCCCCTTTTGGGTCTGGGTTGTCAGCTGCTCAGGTAAGGAGTGAATTGTGTCTGCATCCCTCCTTTAAACGACTGACAAAGCCAGTTTTGCCTTGGGGTAGAGCTGTGTTAACAGTGCAGCAGGTCAGTAATGAGGATGAATTCCACCAACTCTGTACAGCAGTGACACACCAAGACTGAGAACTTTGGGGTTTGATGATTCAGCCTTATAAACAGTCCTTGTCTTCTGGTGCTGCTGATACATCCAAGGAGGAATAATGACTATATTGTTTTCTCTCCACAGTTAATGATTTTGCATTACATGTGCCACTCATGGCATATTCTTCTTCCCTCCAGCGCAGCAACTTCTGTAGTTGGACTCCAGGGTTCTCAACTGGAAACAAACTCATGGACAGTTTCCTTTTGTACACATAAGCAAATTTTTTGCTATTGAGCAATCTGTTACTTCAATAGAAATAGAAAAAAATGCAGTGATCCAGAAACCTTTAGCTGGAAATGGGAAAGTTAAAGATGAGGTTTCATTTCAAATTCAAATCTTTCTTTTTCCTATGATGACTTTTTTTTCCATTCTAGAAGGCCTTTTCTGATTTATTTGCCTTTCTGCTGTGTAGGAGTGGCTAAACTTGTAGTTTTTGGTGCACTTGTAGGTTTAGATGCACAGTGCAGTGCATCTAAAATAGTCCTATAATTTATTTTCTCTCTGTTTACAGGAATTATTCTTCACAGTCTTATGCTGACTGCTTCTGGACTCAGTGTCTTCTGTATTATCAGGGCTTTTAGATGAAGGGGCTGGTTTTTATTTGATTCCTGTCAGTGACAAATTAAAATACTTATAGTTAAAATAGGAAAAAGAAATCCAAATTTTTATAACAATATTATCTAAATACAATGTCCTCTCATCCTATCAACCTTCCAAAACTGCAGGATTCAACATGGCCTATGAATCTTGATGTGCACACCCATATATATATGATATTCAAGAGACATTTTTAGATAACGGAGTGATACAGTGAAATATTCATGTACAGAATATAACATATATAGAAAAAATTGAAAAAAAAATACTGCAGATCTCGTTTTCTAAATTAAGATGTATTGCTCTAGAACTCTATTCTGACTTGTGATTTAAAAGGCTTAGCTTAAAAGTTAGCTAGAGCAGAAAAGTGAGTGAAGTTCTCCAGGTTGTGCCTGCTGGTGATGGAATAGCTCAGGGGGTGGGAGGTGGGTGGGTGGTGCTGGTGAAACAGCTCAGGGAAGGTGGTTTGTTTCCAAAGGGATTTACAGTGATTCAAACTGAGCAGTGACTGACCTGGCAGCCCTGAATAGCTGGAGAAGAGGAGTCAAGTCAGAAAAATAAAAAAGAGGGAGCATGAGCATGTTTTCACCTGGTTCAGCAGTAACCCAGCAAGGGAAGATTATTGCCCTGAGTGTTCATCTTCACTTCTTTGATCTGTTGTGTAATCCCTTGCTTGGTGTTGCTGTCAAAACTACTCTATTGAAAAAAAGATCTACTGATGAACCAAAGTGAATCAATGAATCACATATTTTCTTCTCCCTCTTCTCCCCTCCCCAAGATGATTTTTTCCTTTCAGGGTAGATTGCATGTTCTGTGTTTGCTGGAGGTAGTGGAATTGTTAAGTTAGTGTTTAAGATCATGTGGTTGAAGTTTCTTCATTTAATTTTCTGTGGCAAAAGTTTCTCTAGCTTTTTCTTAAACAGTTGTCAAAACAATTTAATACCCAAATGTGTTGTTGATAAGTTTGTAAAAAATATTCTGTAAAAACCTCTGAAGAAAAAGTTCTAATTCATTTGACTCAGTGTTCCTACTTCTGTAGTTACTGTGGATTTCAGTCCCTGAGAAAGGATGCTTAGCTGAAGTGTTGGGGAATAAATTAACCAAAACTGCATGGTTGGGGTTTTTTTGATCACGGTGTCACAGAATGTGATGAGTTTTCCTGTGTAGACTTGTAATTCCACATATCTGTATACTGCTGCTTTCTGAAATGAGTATTTTTGTATTAACATTTCAAAAGGGATTAGCTTTGGAGTATAATTGCTGTCACTAACCCCATTAGCAAAACTGCTGCTCCTGGCACGCAGGTGGAACAGCAGCTCTGGGTCTGACTGGGCCAGTGTTTGTGGCAGCTCCATTCAGGTCATGTGTGGTATGTTCTACACCAGAAACTTGAGAGCTGAGAGAGAATTTGGGTGTAGTTTTAGGTGTTAGGGCAGTCCTCTCTTGAAATACTTTTGGAAAGATGCTCTTAAATGTTGTTGCCTGTTCCTGTTGGATGAACATAGGTTGAAGACCCAAAATTATTCTAGAAATCTTCACTGCTGTGGTACACTGTTTGCTTCCAAGTGTGATGTCTTTAAATATTTCAGTGAGCTCTTCCTCAGCTTGCCCTGACTTGTGACACCTTCTGATGGAGCTGCAGGGAAGCAGCAGCACCAGATGGGGGACTGGGGGTAAGGGACAAAGATTGCTCTCAGGTGTTGCAACCTGGGCTTCATGTAGAAAGGATTTCGGGCTGGCTGTGCTTCGGTGCATCTGAGTGATCTCCTGGTTGTCTCACCAACGTGCAGTGTCCAGTGACTGCTGCTCTTCCTTCCAGAACCTTCATTCCACTAAATCCCAGGTTTCTGCATGGGAGCATTAGTTCAGACTGGTTTGGTTGCAGTCTTTCCAGTCCCAGCCTGAAGCCTGGGTTTAGAGGCAAACAGAACCTCCTCCATGAGGGCAAGATTGGGTTTTCTCTATTTTCTATTCATGTGTGGTCCTCTCATTTCCCTGCTTCCCCACCTCTAATAGCTGTAGAGTTGCATTTCATGGAGAAGTGGAATTTCCTTATCTTGTCTTGGATTTTTCATCTCCCCTGCGTGGGTGGACTGGCAGAACCAGTGTTCTGGATCTCCCTGCATCCCAACAACCAGTGTTGCCCAGTGTTGCAGATCTGTTGCTTCGAGGGTTGGAAAAACAGAACCCGTTCCTGGAAGAAGATGGAAGGACTGAAGCTGACAAAGGTGAGCCAGCCAGAACCCAGTCTTGAGACCAAATGTACAAAGAATTTTCCAGATGGGTTTCCCTGTGCTCAAGGCATTGCAAAAGTAGGTTTCTTGCCTTTGCTTATGCCCTGCCTGCCCAGCTTTTGGCAGAATGAGAGTAGTGGTTGTATTCCATGTGTGATGATTAAAGGATATTTCCTTCTTTTATGATTATACCATTCATGACAATTTTGTCTTGACAGCAACATTAATTTATTCCAATATTTACAATTGTATCAGCAAGGTTCAGAGCTAAAACTGCTTTCCTGTGAAGTACATTTACTACAACACCACACACTCCATGTGTAGAAAATATTAAGTATCTCACAGGTTGCCCTTGCTCATTTTAGAAACCATTCATAAGAAACAAAAATAAAGACAATGCAATGAAGCACAGCAGAAGTTTGCATAGTACCAGAGCTTTATTATTAGTCGAGGTTGGAGCCTGCTGGCAATCCTTAGCCTCTGATACTGTGCTCTGATTAGAGCCTGGTAGAGACCACTGTTGGTGCTCTAGCAGAAATGGACTGCTGCATGTGAGGTTTTGGCACATTATTTTTCTGTTAATTTATGACCCACATGTTGCAATGCTTGACTGTTCCAGCAAAACCTTGCCAGGCTTTATTAAAGGGGAGGGAATAGGTGTGGCAGGCCCAAGGTTTTTACATTCTCAATATGTTATTGACCAGAGTGCTGTACAGGCTTTAAGTTTTAGCTGTTTTTCTTTCCAACAGAACTCATTATTCCCCATAAAAGTTAAGCACAAGAGGATGTGTTGTTCTGAGCTCTTTAGTTTACCTGTATCAGATTCTGATGTTTCAGTGTGCTGCAATTACTTAGGCAGTACCTGAGCTGTAGTTCCCCATACCTGTTTCATTTCAAACACCAGTTTAAGAGACTGTACAGCAGCTACAGTCATTGCTCCCACAAGGATAAGATTGATTGTGCTGCTTTCCTTTTTCCCTTTTCAACTGAGTAAGTTCTCACATTTTGCTATAAATCACCATTTTCTGATTTTTATTGGGGTTTGGAGTATTCACATTTCAGCCTTGTCTGTTTTTCAGGTTGCTTTGTCTTGATTCATTCAAGTGAAGTCCCAGCACATGAATCGCTCCATTTAGATCCATGAAAAACTGACACCAAAGACCAAGCAAGCAGAGTAAACCAAGAGCATTCTCAGTTTGATGCATCCTCATGTTTGACTGTCTCCTGGTGGCAACTTGGAAGAAGATTTGATTCTTGTGGTCACAGGGAAAGACAGTCCAGCCACAGGCATGTAATAAATGATGCTTAATAAACGATTCCAAAAAGCTGCCTTTATGTGTTTGCTTTTGTGACTGCTCTGTTAGACACCAAAAAGTGCTGGGGGGAATCTCTAGATTTACTACTGCTTTTCCTCTAGTTTTCTGTGCTAAACAGGCTGACTTTGAAATCTGGTGCTAACCAGAGAGAGAAATAGGGAGAGACTCTTCTCCTTTTCAAAATACCCTGCATGTCAGGGAGCCTTCCAGCCTCCTGTGAGCACAGCCTGTGATTTAAATAAACCCAGTCAATTTTAAATGGCAGAAAATGAGGGGAGAGGTAAGCAAGAGGTACCAAAACATTTCTCCACTTGCACAGCATGAACCCCCTCCTGTTGTGACATTGTTTGCAGAGACACAGACTGGGAATTGAAATAGGTTTTGTGGACCAAGCTGAAGCATCACACAGTATTTCAAGCTGCTCCAACAAATTAACTATTTAACACTCTGCTAATGTTGTGCACACACTTATTGCCTCCCAGCATGAAAATCAAGCAAATAATTGCAACAAGCTTCTGCCCAGTAGAAGTCACTGTAATATAATGAGAGACTTTGTCCTGTGAGTAAACAGAAGGAACAGGAAGCTGCTGGAAGCAGGTCGATGTTGCTTTAGATACAGGAAAAAAAAATTAGGAGTGCTCTGTGTCCGTGCCTTCAGCTCGGGGTGCAGCTCAAGCTGGTGTGGTGCCTGCTCTCCGTGGTAACATAGCAACTGGACCACACCCCCTCGTGCTGCAGGATGCTAAAGAGCCCTTGGAGCACTATCTGCTGTATTGCATGGGAACTGCACCACTTCTAATTACCACAGCACTGCCAGCTGAGAGGTTTTTTCATCCTATGGAATGACAGGAAATTGTTTGTTCTGTGTCTAGTAATCCTGTTGTGTTTTCTTTCAATGTTTCTGTAGTAATCCTATTTTTATTGCAGAAGAAGACCATGTTAATTTTAAATCAATACCAGAGTATTGTATGTATCTATTGGTGCATTTTATCTTGTTTCAAAGTAAGCTGTTGATTAAAAATAAGCATTCTTGGGCACCTGATGCTCTTCTCGTTTAGTGCTCCTGTATGGTGGTATTATGTTAATATTTTGGAATAATACTCAAGGATTTGAGCATGTTTTTCTTCTCACTTAGACTTTGCAAATGACTGAAAAGCTTTCCCCACTCCTAACCTCTCTTCTGTTGTGCAACAAAAGAGCTTTCCTTTAAGCATCTTGGTTTCCAAGCACAAGGAATCGTCTCTGGGCGTTACTGAACGTTTGACTTAAGGTGTGATGAATCCTCATATGCCAAGTTGAATTTTTTGATGTATGCTGTAGATTAATGTTTAATTTACCTAAAACAAGTGTGGAATTAGTGTTGTTCAGAGTTTCATTTTCATAGTTTTTCTGTTAAGATCTTGGGTTTTATACAAAATCTCCTAAGTCTGCATTGGATGTCACAGCCTGACTTGGTTTGTCAGGGCTGTTTCCTTTTCTGCCTTAGAAAGATGATGATTATAACAGTACAAAAACCTTGTTCTGGCTTCATGACCTGCATGGGGGAAAGCTTTTTAAACAAGCTGAAAACTTACTCACTGATTTCTTTAAATGTATTGGTTTCTTACTGTACTGACTTAGCAGTTGTTGTCATTGCACTTTGGTATCAGTCTTGGGGAGGGACACGTTTTGGTGACACGTGGCACAACAGCCACTGCAAAATAATGGTATTGGTGTTGCTGAACTTTTAGGTTTCCTTGTTTCTTAGAATTTAAGAAATTCTAGTGTAGTTCAGAAAGCTTCTGCAGCTTCTTGTGACTTGAGTACAAAAATACCAATAGCCTCCCTAAACGAGTATAAAACTGTATTTGGAGCTGTGCATGTAATACAGTAAATCCATGGCAATATTGTGAAAACTACATAAAAATGCAAATATACCGTTTTTTTAACTTGATAATGCTTATACATCCCCTCCCCCTTTCTGTCCTTATAGGTCTACGAGGGCTAATCAATCTTGGGAACACATGTTTTATGAACTGTATTGTCCAGGCACTTACCCACACTCCACTGCTGCGAGATTTCTTCCTCTCCGACAGGCACAAATGTGAAATGCAAAGCCCCAGCTCATGTCTGGTCTGTGAAATGTCTACGCTCTTTCAGGAGGTGAGTGCTGTTTGCCACAAAGCATCACCTTGCCACAGATGCTGTTCCTTACCCCAAAAGGAATTGTGTTCTATTTGCAAGCATAAGGGGAATGCAAGTCATGTTTCCCCTCAAAATGTAGTAAAACAAAGCAGTAAAAATTGAGACCTCACTGGCAAAAATACCCAGCTGCTGGAAGGGAAACTAATGGCTTTTAAGTCCTATTGTGAAGTCACCCTTGTTTAGGCAAAGCTGGTATTGGAAATAATTACAGTGCTGCCTGTTCTTCTGAGACTGATCTGGGAGTCCTTAGTCTTAAAGCTGAATGTGTGCTTTAATTAAAGGTGCAAGTTGTAACTGGAAAATATGTCATGAGCTCTTTAGGTGATAATGGGAGTGAGAATAAAGCAGTAGTATACATCCTTGTGGTTTAAGCTACTGGATTATGTAGGTCTATATGAATATTTTAAAGATCTCAATTCAGTGCTTGTTCACCAGCAGAAACATCTTTTCTGTCATCTCTTACGTGCAAACCCAGTAAGGGCCAGGAAGGAGGATAAAGAGAAGTGAATATGTTGCTACAGTTTGTGTCTTCCCTGTACAATCTGCACTTCTTTCCCTTTCCCACTCAGGAACCTGGCTTGGCAGTGTCTCTTTGCTGTGGGTCTGGTCTGTGCTGTGTGAGACAGGCACAGGCTTTTCCTTAATAAATAGTCAAAGAGCTTTGTTATCTGTCTTAATTCCACATCAGTATTGTAAGGACTGTGGGTGGACATGGGCTCCTGGTTTTAAGATGTCTTTCAAAACAAACCCAGTTTTGTGCCTTTCCCTCAGTGGTAGATCTGCTTTCTTGGTAAGTAAAATAAAACCAACCCAAAAAACAAAAAGAGCTGTAGTGTATGTGCTCTCATGGAGCATTTAAAATTGCTGAAGATGTCTATACACAGAGCAGGTTTTCTGTGGATGTGCTGTCATGGAAGTTCATTCTGACAGGGACCAACCTAAAATAGCTTTACCTTTATCTTGTGATTTTCAATTTGATTTTACTTCTGTGCCTTTTTCACCAGAGATGATTCTTTTTGGTCACTGCAGGTGAGTTGTTTTCTGCTCATACTCGAGACTTCTGAGGATTTGCAACATTTCATGCTGCTTATCAATCATTAGCTGTATGTTACATTTCTTATTTTTGTTCTATTTTTCAGTTGTTCCTGAGTCTGTCAGGAAAGGAGGTAAAAACAAAAGGCAGGCAGACCAATAGGTAGCAGCTGTAGGATTATTGAAACCAGATGTGCAGTTAAGTGGAGAAATACCACAATGCCTAGATAAAAAAATCAGTCACGGTATAGAAATACCAGTTTCTGTACACCATTAATACAGAAACCTATTTGCTTGTTTAAAAATAAGGAACTATTATATCCTTGATGTTCTTTCATTAAATAGTGATATAAAGTCTTGTGCTGATGAACATCACCACATTCCATTTACACATGCATTTTTTAAAAAATCCCTTGGGAAAGGGGGAATAAGTGTTACATTACAGATTGAGAGGCTGCAGGAAAGATCAAGACTCCCTAGGTAATGATTTTTGTTTCCAGTTTTGTATGTGGAGCCCTATTGATGGCTCAGGATGCCTTTTGCTCTGCTGTGAGTATGGAACAAAGAACAGGCTGTTATCCAAAATGGGGCTTAAATGCAGCATTTTTGTTAGTTTCAATTGTAATCAAGTTTAATTTCATACACAACTTTGGGAAGCTCAGCCTTCATTTTCAAATCAAAATTCATGCCTACACTTGCATTAGTTCTATTAATTAAATGTTCTGCAACATGAGGGTGTATGGATGAGGGAACAGCCATATCTGTGACACCAGACTGTGCAGACAGCAATAGTCTCTGTCCTTATTTCACATTAAATACTGCAGCCATGTGCTGTGGGAGGACACAGAAAGTGACTCAAACTCCTTGAAGTAAAACTGGAGCTTAATCCTCCTAAGCAAAGCTCTTGGGTCTGTAACCAACTCGATATATTTTAACTCAAAAGCAGTAAATACCTTGTTGTGCTTATGGCTCTGTCAGCACCCATTGTACAGTTCTGTTCCCAGTGAGTTTTAATTTCTCTGCATTCAGAATTAAAGCAAAAATCTTGCATTTTTTTGGAGCAGACTGGTTATGTTTCATGTCCCAGCTCTGCAGTGGTTGTAATGAAGATTCTGTCGCTGCCTTTGCAGAGCTGAAGTCTGAGTGAAGAAAGGCAAACCAGGAGATCTCAGTGCTATGGTTAAGAATTCCTTTGTAATTGAATTACCAGGGAAACTTTGATTCAGGTTCTGTCTTGTTTTCTACATAGCTTTCTCACTGGGATTAACTGGTGTGGTTATCCCAAAGCATCTTACCCAGGGACAAACAATCAGGGCAAGGGTTAATTTCATCTCCCCTCCACCCTTCTTTTCTGATCTTAGGCAAGTGGAATGCCAGGGCATCTGGTGAGTGCCTGAGTGGGAGCTCTCCAGGAGAAAAAGAGAGACTGTTTTGAACATGAAATAAAACTTACTATATATAAATAAGCAAGTTTTGCTTTTTGCCTCTTAAACAGCAGTTACCCATCCCACTTTTTGTTTTGTTTTTGTTTAAGATTGTGTAGTTATATAGGTTGAGTGATTTCTCTGTGATAAATAGGAAGCTACAAAGTTCTTCCACCTTGAAGTAGGTTGGTGGTGAGTAATGACTATGAGATGGTTCTGAGATGGTTTTTTTCCTGGTAGCTTTTCTGGCAGACACACCAAGCATTGAGCTCTGTTTGTTTTAAAAATATCTGACTGCATCAATTAACATTCTCATTTTGCTACATGAAACCTATTTCTCAATAGAATCATGACATGACTTACACTGCATAAGAAAAGGAATGAAAAGGATTTGGGAGTAACAGATAGTTGTGAAGCTGGATGGAGGAAAGATAGAACACACAGAATCCATTCATTGAGCCTTTTGGCTGAAAGGGTTGGTGCACTCCTTTTTACCTACTGGTGTTTGTGTTATAGTTTTGCTTCACCAATGAAAATGAATTTCAGGATGGTCTGCACCCTGAGGTTCATCTAAATGCTTTCCAGAATGACCACTCAGGAAGGTAGGATTAGAAGATGTGTCTCAGGTGCTCTGTGACTGGAATAGTAAGAGTGGGAGTAGAGCAGGATGCAGTGCATCCACTCAGAGATGGAAGGAGCACAACCTTCCTTTTTCCCATCATTACTCATCCTCATGAGCCTACCACAGTGCACAGCACAAGCACGGGAAGAGTTGAGAAGTGAGGACCAAGAGGGAAAAGGAGGAGATGATTTATGGCTTTGATATCTGAAGATGCTACTGTTGAAATGACTTATCTATAAAATAAGTTACAACAAAGGTACAAGAGAGGGGAAAAATGTAGTTAAGGCTCTTTACATACACAGAAGCCTTGCATTTTGTCATGGAAAATACAGAGTTTGTGCTGATTTAGTAAAATTTAGTACTTTTCCCTGAAATAAGTGTAGAACAGAGTTCATGCAATCAAAATGTATTTTGTGATTCTTTGAACCGTCCTTCTTTGGGAAATCTTCAGAAGGTTCTCTTGCATGTGTTCCATGCCCAGTCCTTTCATCCATTGTAAATTACCAGAAAATTTAAAGTCTTTACTGAGAACCAATTTCCAAGAGGAGTTTTTGACTTCTCAAATTGGACTTGAACCTGGTACAGGATTTCTGCATATAAACTCATAATTACAAAGCTCAGAGACTGTTTAGCAGATACATGTGCAGGATAAATCAAATTTATCTGTTTTTTCACATAATTGAGAAACTTCTGTGCATGTTTTTGGCAGGAGGAGGAGAAAGAAGTACAGATGTGTACGGTGGGGTCTTGTTTTGTTTTAAAACCTCACTGTTGTCTGTACATTTTTGGTAACAATAATGCAAATTACAAAGCCTATAGTCTTCTAAATCCCCCATAGATTCTTTCTAGAATGCAACAGCAAGTGTTTTAAGTGGAAAAACAAAATTGCATTTACTTGGGCTGTGTGTAAGAATGGAAGCTTTGAATCCTGGTTGGTTTGTTCCTTTCTCCCTCCCTTTTTTTTTTCCTGGAACAGCAATTAAGCAGTGTATAACCCAGCACTTTGAAATGGCTTAAACTAGTTCTCTCCAATATAAACAACTGATACTGCTGAATTGAAAACAAATTGAAACCAAAAAAAAGTTTAGATTATGTTTGGAACAGTTGTGCCACTGAAATATTTTAAAGGTGACTTGCAAATACATCATTGTTTATATTTGCACACCTCAGTGAAAAGGTTGGAATAAGACTTTACATGGACTCTTTTCCTTTTTGTGGATTGGAACAGCTGTGATAGGCTGCTCTTCCCAGCAGCAAGGAAATGACAGAGATGGGATGGATGTTTTATACATTCCAGTTAAAATATTGTTATTGAATGTGCTCAGATTCTTTGTTTTATTTAATATTTATTCAAGCAGTGAAGCTTTTCCCCCACCCCACGTTCTGACCAGGCACATTTCTAGTTTTTTGTGTGATAGTAGTTAATAATTTGCTAAAGCTCTATGTCAGATCCTTCTCATCCTACTGAGGCAGCAGAGAATGTAAAATCTGCTGGCAGGTCTCGTGTCTGCAGTGGAGTAATTACATGGAGTGCTGGTGGTTTAAATGACCAGAGAGCTCTGGGACTAATTGTAAGGAGCGACAGAACAGGGAAGTTTTATTGCTGCAGTTCCCTGAATTATGTTGAGCAGCAGCTGCGTCAGCAGATTTCAATTACCACACTCCTGCTCCAGTCCCTCGGTGTCATCCTTGTTGGCATCAGAGTTAACTATTGATCTGTGTATTTATAGGAGTATTTTGTGGTGTTTGGCTGCAGAGGTGCAGCTTCTTGTTTGGGAAAAGCAGAGCTCGCGAGGAAGAAATTTCTCTGGGAGGAAATACACTAAAATCTTGCAGAAAACCCTACCAGTATGAGGACTAGATTAAGATTGTGCTGCCTTTTGCCAACCTGTCCCTTAAAATACAGTGTTTTCTCTCAGCAGGTTTGTAGCACAGTGCCTGTGCTTGGACTTACATAAAATGCTCAGGGATTGTGCAGGGAGAAGCTCAGGGCTGGGGAAGGAAGCTCACTTTTCTAATAAGGATGAGAATTATATACTGCTGGGGGTTTAAATCTTGTTTTTGTTCTGTGTATTTGCCACTTATTGTCTTCTGTTTGGGAAGAGTAACTGAAAAGAAACCATCATGGCTTTGGTAGAATCTTGGGAAAACATAATTGTGGTGTTTCAGGCAGCATTTACTGGCAGATACCTTTGCCGAAGGTGAGGGAAGGCAAAATGACTCACAGATGTTCACTTATTAAAAATAAAATGTTACTCTGTCAAGTGAATGAACTCTTCTGGGCCTTTTCTGACTCCTGCAGGGACACCTCAAGCATCCCTGCTTTGCTTTTGGAACTGGTGTCACTGTGCAGGGATAAAGGAAGGGCTGAACCTCAACCCAGGGAAACACAGACCCTTAGCATGGGTGGTTTTTTGGCATGTTTTGTGGGGATGGGTTGGTTGGGGGGTTTTTTTTTGTTTGTTTGACTTTTTTCAAGTGGGACATGGCTGGTTTTTAATTTTAAGAAGTTTCTGTGGGCAGTGTTCTCCTGCCCTGTGCTGATTTCCCTCCCCAGCTGTGTCACCCCCCAGCAGCTGTAGTGTTTCACATCAGGCTGTGCTGACTGAATAATTCATCTGTGCACTCTCTAATGTGCTTCTGGCAAAATCACCTGGGGCAATTTTAGTCACTCCAGAGCCAGCTCATCAGATTTTGACTGAAGCAGATGAAGCAGCAGATGCAGGAGCTGGTCCAGCACCAGATTCTCAGGCAGGGACACCCTGCTGGAGTGGGGATGGCAGCTGGCTTTGGGGATCTCTGACTGAATGGGGACCTTCAGCTCTGCAAATAGCTGGCTCAATAAAGTTGTTTTGAAAGCCTTTTACAGTGAAAGGCCAGTACCAGCATGAGGCTGCTGCCCTGCTTAGAAATTTTTCCATAAAATTGGAGTGTGCACAGCCTTTGGATGCAGAGTTGCTGTGGGTCAGGGATTGGCTGAAAGTCAGCATCTAATATTCTCATCTTCAGTGTTTGTTCTGATATGGGGGGGGGGGCATTTCATTCACATAATTTGTGAATGAAATTGCTGATCCTTTTCAAATGCAGGATTTTTTTTCCTTTCTTTCCTCCCCAAGCTATTTTAATAAAAGCCAGTGGTATCAGTAAACAAATTGTGAATTATGTTTGTGTCTGTCTACCCCACTCCCTGCACCCCCACATTTTTCAGGCTAATCCATCACAAATTGATGGAATTTCAGGGGAGAAAACTGAGCTGCTCAGTTCTGAGATCACTTCTCCAGTAATCTGTGACAAAAGCTCTCTCTCTCCTTTATTATTAAGGCCATCAGAACGAAACGGTTTAAATTGATTTGACTAATTGTGCTCATTTAACTTTTTGATAATGCAATGTACCGAGGCTGTGTGAGTTGTTAACAATCATGTCCTTCTCTTTGCTTTGAGCAGTTTTACTCTGGGCACCGATCTCCTCACATTCCATATAGGTTATTGCACCTGGTATGGACTCACGCACGGCATTTAGCAGGGTACGAGCAACAAGATGCACACGAGTTCCTCATTGCTGCATTAGATGTGCTACACAGACACTGCAAAGGTAAGGCTTGTCCTGAGACTCCAGTCAACAAGGATTATTGCATCAAAAGGAGGTAGAACCATCTCTTCTTAAACCAAGTCTAGTGCCAGTACAGCGCTCTTAGCAAATTCCCTTAAAAATGTTCGGTAGTCTTAAAATATTTATAAATAAATAAACTATTCCCACTGTCAAAAGTACCAAGAGTTAGAAGCAGGCAAGCCTGTACATTGGTTTGAATCACCATCATGATGTTCTCTTATTGGTTGTGAGTCACTGTCTTTTCTTTTAAATTGCCATTTTAATTCTATTTATACTTGAAGTAGTTAGAACTCTTACTCAGTGTGTCATGGGACTGATGAAAATAACATAGGGGAAAGGCTATGTCTTAATACTATTATTCTGCTTAAATATGATTCTGCTGTATTTCTGATACCAAATTGCCTACAGAAATGTGAATAAGAGCAATGGGTAGCTATGGTATCTTGTTTTATTAGTCTGTATAGAACAGTACGTAACTGTAGAATACAATAAAAATATTCAGTGTCATGCTTTTTGATATGAAGTATCTAAGTCTTGATTTTGTAATATCATATGAAATTACGTATTTTCTGTTTGTTAGCTGAACTCAAGCTCAACTGAAAATTTCCCAATCTGCCAATGTTTGCTCTAGCTTGGTTCACTTACTGCAGCAGTGAAATTTTTACTGTTCCTCCAAGGGAAAAGTAGTAGGGTTGATACTAACAGAACAAACAAAAAGTCCTTGGTTATCAAAAAGAAGATTTAAGCACTCAACTTCGCTCAAATGCTCTTAGGAAAAGCACTTAGGGTTTAGTTTCTTGGCTTATCAGAGGACTATCAAAGGGAAGGCTGCTGCTGCTTCCCTGAACCATTGTGAATTTTGCTTTTATCTCTGAGGTAGCCCTGCATGGCAGCAGATGGGCTTGTTCACATCCATAATTGGTGCCTCCAAAAGAGTCTTCTCCAAAAACAGGATTGCTAAGGGCAGGAGTACACAGAGCAGTTCCTTTGTAGTTATTTTTCTGTCATTCGACAATCACTAACTGGATTTCAATAATCCGAATTAAACTGGTGTGGAAGTCCAGTAAGGAACAAAATCTACCCAAATATTGACTTCTCACTTCTTAACACTGAATAACTGCTGCTGCAGACAGCAGCACTTCTTGATTCCTGTTAAATTTTGGAACCATTGATCTCACAAATCTTGAAACTTTTTTTATCATCTCTGACATAAGATAATGCTCATATTTCTTCTACACATCCTCATTAATTAATGAAGTAGTATTTGTGTTTCAGAATTGTAAAGGGAAAAACTTGCAACAGTAATGGTCCCTGAGCTCTTCTCATACTGATAAAGAATCTGAAAAGACTTTAGAAAAAAAATGTGTTTTGACTTTAAATGAAGAATCTCTCTGACATATCTTCCCTGACCTGCAGCCAGGTTTTCAAATTTATGTTTCTGAAGAAATAGAGAGGCTTTTATTAAATCATAGTAAATAATCTATACCACATCAAGGTAATTTAAAAGAAGTGGTTGAGCAGTTGTGTGGGAACCAAACAAGTTAATCTAAACCAGAATTTCAAGTATAGTCACGCAAAACCACATTTGGAATGAACTAGTTTTCAGTGTAATGAGAAAGTTTCTCACTTGTGTATCCGCACAGACACACTTGCATGTGAAGTGTGCAGATGTAAAAATATTATTACTAATAGCGAGAATATGTCCTGCAGCTACAATAAGCAAATAATACCTCCCCTGCCAATATTAAATATTTATTTTAATGAACGAAAAAAGCTTTTAAAGTTTCCAGTCAATAGTAATCAAGTTTTACAATTAACACACAGTGAAATAAAATAAAGTCATGGGGGAAATTTTGCTCTAGTTCTTGGACATTATTCATAATCACTGAGGCTTCAGGCACCAAAGTAAATGAAAGTGTTCCTTATGTATAAATATCCAGTGATGTTTGTTTGGCTGCCATTAGTCATTTTTCCCTTTTCCATTCCATGTACTCAGCTGTCTAGGAAGTGTCTTAATGCAAGTGAAGACAAAGCTGTGAATATTTGTTGTTGATCTGTCACTGCCTAACTTAAGAAAAATATGTGATTTTGATGTCCATGTAAAGTTAAGTTTTGTAATCCTATAACTGCCCTGAGATTATGTGGGCAAGCTGGGCCAGGTAATTTTGTTTCTATTTGGTTGGTATTTTAAATGCTGGTTGAATCTATACTTTGTTTTGGTGGCATCTGTGGCATTTTGGAAGCCCAGGATACCTGTCTGATCTCCATGCACATCCTGTCTGAGGGGTGATGGATGTGCTGGCACTGTTGGGCTGAGCTCTGGCATCAGGGCAGGGCATATTCTGAACACTCAATAGGGCTCCTCTGTGCTGCTGGAGTCACAGGAAAGATTTCTGAATAAAAGGGGTCAAGTGTGTCTTGCCTGTGCATCACTTTTTCATTTCAGCAGCTGATCTAACTGGAAAATAGTATTTTGGTGGAAAAAAAATAGTTTAAATAATCTGTATTTCTGCCCAGGCTGTAAAGCATTAAGTCAGCTTTTAGTCAACATGACAGATGCATCTTTATCCCCAGTGCTCTGGGATAAAGTCAGGGTTCTAATTGTGCAAACTTCCACACCAGTGAGGTTCCAATCATGCAGACACTTTTTAGTTTCCCACCTTTGTCTCAGACATCTTCAAACTTAGACCAGAATTACTGTTCTCTTAAAAGGATCAAGACTGCAAGTCAAAAATTATTGTTCTGTCCAGTGACATCACTGGCTGTGGGGATTTCTGTTCTTATTGCAGGAGTGACAGCACTCAAGTGGCAGAGATGGGCACTGGTACACAAAGGTTCAAAAAGCAAGAAAAAGAAATAGAAGTAATCCTGTGTTTTTATCCCAAACTTTATTCAGTAGTCTTAAAAAAGGGAGAGTAGTACTTTAAAGCTGATTATTCCTCATTTATTTGGATTTCTTGAAGCATTTTGCATTCACCTTTAACAAGGAGTGCTGCAAAACAAACCTGAAGCCAGAAAAAGAGTGGTGTACTGAGATTTGAGAGGAAAACACTGCCCTGCTCTGTGAATTCTGTATGATATTCTTAGGAATTGGTAGAGCATATGCTTGTGAAACATGTCATCTGCTCAGATCCATATAGATTTGTGTGTACACTGCTTTGTCAGAAATAACAGGCACTTGTTCAGAACACCAGGGACCAAAGCAAGGCAGCAATATTAACATTAATGTCTTGTTTTGATAAACACCCCTTTTAAAATCTGACAATTCTTGACTTCCCTTTTCTCATTTAAAATACAGAATGGAAGATTGAGGCAAAACTTGTATTTTTATATCAAAATCAAAAGCAGTCTTAAGAAATTGTCTCTAGCTGTTTTTACTGTTGCTGTGTATTATTTACCTTTAGTGGTATATTAAATGCCTAATTAACATGCTTAGATTAACATGCCAGATTAACATGCTTAGTTACTTCACAGACACAGTAGTAACCTGTGTGGGGTTTTTTGAGAGTTGCATTTAATTTGAGTCCAAACTCCTAAACTCAATTTTCAGCCATTCTCATAATCACATTAATGTGTACATTGATGTATTTTTAAGTTTGCTTTTAGTCTTGTGCTGACCATTCTTAGAAGCTGCTGATTTCCCTGGACCATATTTAAACCCCAAAAAATATCTGAAATTAAAACCTCATTTGGGAGATAGAAATGTTGAAGGGAACCTTAACTGGAGCACAACAATCTAGCAGCTTTTAGTTCTCAGCTGCATAATATACCTCCCCTCAGCATCTGTTCCATATTGACAAGTGTGTGTAGGTGGTAATCTTACTCTTTTTTCCCTCCTCTCCAACCAAATGTCATGGGAAATAATGTTGAGTGGGTAATACCCTTCTGTTTTGCTGGGAACAAGCTTGCAGGATATTCATTTGAGACCCTCTCATCGCTGATCCTAATTGACTTGTGTAATTGAAAAGGGAGAGCTCAGTTCTCTCTGTGGGAGGAAATGACTGTCTGCTGAAGGTGCCCAGCTGGGATGGTACCTGTGGTCCAGGGAAAAGCTCCCAGCACTGCTTTTCTCCTTCTGCCCCCTCAAAACAAAGCAGAGACAACGTTTGAAATGGGGAGATTACAAGGATGTGGTAGTTGCATGTGGATTCTTTAAAAAAGGAAAAGTGGAGTTTTAACTAAAACCTAATTAATTCTGTTTTGAATTTTTTTTTCTTTAATGCTTGTGAATGTAAGTGAAGCTTTTTCTGTAGGTGAAGGATGCCTTGCACAGTCTCTGTCCTGTATACCCTCTTCATTAGCTTAGCATAATTGAGCCCTTTAAAAGCTCTTAAGTTCAGTGAGATTTAGCTGAAATTCCCATCAAGGAACGCCTCAGACCGGGTGTGATAACCCCCAACTTGAACCTCGTACACTTGAAATCTAATTTTAGAGCATTTTCTTCAAGGGTCTTTTTAAGGAAACAATGTGCTTTTCTTGGCAATTCAAACAAAAGTTTCTAAAGCCTAAATCCAGCAGCTGAGGGAGAACTTTCCTGAGGCATTTAGAATCTAATTAACTCAAGTGGCCCATGGCAGCTTAGCAGGTATCACCTATGACTGCTTTTCCACACTTAGTATCTGGTGGAACCTTTGCCAGATTATTATATAATACTTTTCAGCATAATTCTAAAGCTTCACTGGAAAAAAAAATGTAATTCTATCTGTTCCTACTACAAGAAAACTCCAGCTAGAGCACCTTACACACATGAAAATGATCTATTGCCCTGCTTTTAGAAACTTTTAGTTTCTTCAGGTGGTTTTTTTTGGACATTCTTGAGAAGAAAATAATTGGTTTTGAGGAATAGCAGAGATTTGAGGAGTATTTCAGTATTTCAGTCTTAGCATTTCAGTTTCAGAAATCAAATACTTCCCAGTAAGTTAAATACACTGGGAAGTGTACTCACTTTAACTTACTGGGAAGTGTACTCACTTCCCAGTAAGTTAAAAAACCTGTTCAGACTTAGTTCTGTTGTAGCAGTTGCTGTTGAAGGAGATAAAAAACATCTTGAGATGTATTTTAAAAAATAATTCGCTGGTGCTGTGTAGTAGTTGGTGTGTGCCTCTCTGATTGCAAAGCAAACCCAGTAGCATCTGTCCTACCCAAGGAGAATAAGCAGTGGACAGTCTGGAAATCCAAGGAAAAAGGTATCATTCCTACTTCACCTGGGGGGAATGAAGGGAGAAGGCTTTGGAGCTGAGAACTGTGTGAAGAAGTGTTTGGTTATTTAATAGCCTGGTTATTGTGAGAAAGTTGAATTGGCCTAATCTCAGCACTCAAGTCCTAAAAATGGCACTTTACTCCTGGGACCTGCAGTGACAGTGTGTGATGCCTAAAAGGTGGCAATGTGTTCTCTGTGCCACTGGGCAACTCAGAGGATTGCTGTGCCTCTGGAGAAGCTGGAGGAGGACACAGCATTGCCTACTCACTTCAGATAAGGACATCTTTCATTTTCCCCCTGATGAAAACCTGCGTGGAAGGTGCACAATGGTGTTGAAAGGCCGGGATGGAGGCAGTGGGCTGGGGGTGAATGGCTCTTAACAAACCCTCTTCCCTCACTCTACTCTCAGAAGTTGACTGGGATAGAAGTAAAAAGTAGCATTTGCTGAAGTTTCTTCTCTCTGTGAAGATTAAATATTGATTTTCATGAACCACTGTGGCAACTCCTTTGTCTTAGGAGCTGATCTTTATGCCAGGCAGTACAAAGCAAACCTCTGTAAGGGGAGATACCCTGAGCAAGGGTTTGGCTAAGAGCTGCTATGGCTTAAAGCTTCACCTCTGCATTTAGTCACTTTTTGCTTACCTTCTGTATTTTTCAAGGAATTCCGATCTTGTTTCCTTGTTTTCTTCAATGCACAACTTTTGCAGGGTTCTGTATTATCCTTGTGAAATTGCAGTATAAGTTTGAGTTAGAAAGAGTTACTGGAGGCACAGTCCAAGACAAACCACTGTTCCCTCAGAGGATTTTTGACTTCTGAGCCTGTGTTTGCATTCCTGCAGGTGATGATAATGGGAAGAAGGCCAACAACCCCAACCACTGTAACTGCATCATAGACCAAATCTTCACAGGCGGACTGCAGTCGGATGTTACTTGTCAAGTCTGCCAGTAAGTCACTTTTCCTGATCCTGGGCTCTGATTTGAATCTGCACCCCCTCCAGTGCAGTGCACTGAACCTTTCCTCTCTTGAATACCAGTAAATGCTGTCAAAACTCCAGAAAGACAAGAACTGTGTAAGTGCAGCACCATGAGGCACCAGCACAGATCCCCAGAGAAGCTGTGGCTGCCCCATCCCTGGCAGTGTTCATCCCAGGCTGGAATGAGATGATGTTTAAGGTCTCTTCCAACCAAACCATCCTGGGATTCTCTAATTCTATAATTCCATCAGCTAAATGCAATCAATTTCCAGAGTATTGTCATATGTTAAGACGCACCTAAAAGCTGCCTGGAAAGTCCCACAGGCTTATGCACATAAACCTTTTACTAGTCTGGAAAAGGTGGTTGTTTTCCAAGATCATAAGGAAAATACTGCCAAGATCTCTTTGAATTTCAAAATACATAATTGCAACTACATTTGAAGAAAATTCTGATACAGAACCACATTTTCCTTCAGTCAGGAGCCTCATGTATGATCAGGAGAGGTTTCAAAGAGGCTGATGCCTAATATAATCTCAGGTACCAGAAAAAAAACCTTTACAAGAGTATGAAAAATGTATTTATTGTCCTGCTCTGTACTGGAACAAGTTGACTTCTCTTTGGAGATACTTGGTGTTGCCATAGTGCAGAAGTCAGAGTTCTTGTTTTTTGTTCTGCCTTGCATTCTTGCTGTCCTGCATATGGGCTGGGCTTGTTTGAATCTGCTTTTATTCTCAGTTTCCTGGAGGGATTTGCAAAAGATTTACTGTAAGGAAAACATAGGAAATTTTGTTCTTTGCCTGGTAGAGCCACAGAATCCTTATGTGATAATGCAAAGCTTGATTTGTTATGACACAATATTAACATTGATGAAATTTTGACAAAAGAAGTTTTCTTTTAAAAATTGACAACTTTTGCACAAATGAAGCAGAGGGAAAAGGCAGAATATTGAAAGCTTAATGAGATTGCAGAGTGAAAGACACTGGTTTTAGGGGAAGAGAGAACTCAAAAAATAAACGTAACAAGGAGCTTAGATTCCTGAAGTTCTCTTAAAAATGTGGATGCTGGAAGAAAATATCTGAGTCAATAGCAGTTAAAATTTTGAGCAGCTTTTTCCACAGCCTGGCTCTTGGCTTGTCTTCAGCTGTCTTTAGAGAACTCTGATGGAGAACACAAGCTACTGCTTGGTGCAGTTATTCTTTGGCCTCTCAAATCCCAAAGGCTGTAGGAGATGCTGAGAGGAACTGCAAAGCTGACTTCAGTGCACTGCTGGACAGCAAAAGTATTTTAAAAGCCTTCTCTTTTTTGAGGTAGCCTCAAGCACCATCTTCTATGTCTTGAGCAGACAAGACCAGCTTGTAAACTAGTTGGATGGCACGTAGCTGTTGTCACAGATGTTAACTGGTTTATACTGGTCAGTAGTGCCTCTGTCTCAGAGCAGCTCTGCTTTGAGTCTCAGGGCTCCAGTGAGTAGGAGAATGTCTTAAATACTTTTACTTTGCATATAATACATCCCATACGTTTCCCCAAACACGCAGCTTTTAAATATGCAGGGAAACGATCAATTATGGGAAAACACTCTGGAGCAGCTCTATTTTCTGTCATCTCTGAGTGCCCTCTAGGGGTGATGGAGATCCCAAAGTCCTTAAAATTAACTACCTGGAGTGCACCCCAAAGCGAGAGAGAAACTGTTCATTTGGCTTCCTTTGAAGGTGTATGGGACCATTCTCTTTCCCACAGTGGCGTTTCCACGACGATAGACCCGTTCTGGGACATCAGCTTGGATCTGCCAGGCTCTTCCACCCCGTTCTGGCCGCTGAGTCCGGGCAGCGATGGCAGCGTGGTCAATGGGGAAAGCCACGTGTCGGGCACCACCACCCTCACAGACTGCTTGCGAAGGTAGGGCCTGGCACAAACACAGCCTGGGCTTGGAGAAAGGGAATTTGGCTTCATCTTGTTCTCCAGGTGGCTCTGAACACTGGGACTGAGTGATGCTTTGTCACAGCTCTGTCCCCAAACAGTGTTTTTACCTGTGTTTTTGTTGTTGGCGTGTGAGAAAGTAAGGAGGCTCAGAGCAATAATAAGCACTCAAAGCCTTTTGCCACATGATGTAAGAAGAAAATAAATTTTGCATTGGCTACTGCCAGGCAATGTGGTTTTACATGATCAAAATCACTAATACCTGTCTCCCTGTTCTTAGTTCTGGTGGCTGAGGAGGCACGTGAAAAGAGTTTACATTGCATTTAATATTTATCTAAATTCCAACACCAAGTAGGAATCAGATTTTGCTCTAAGCACAACTGAGAGGCAGCTACTGCCAGCTAAGTTGCAGGGATGCCATTAAGGATTAAAGGAATGGAGCTTTCAAAAAGAAAAGGTAATTCCGAGGCTGACACTTAGGCATCTTGGAAACAGGTACCTGGGGGGAAGGTTATGGCTTTGTGTACAGTTCACTTGGCTCTTTCAGCAGATCTGAAAGTCATTCTCTTGTGGCAAATTGCAGGTATTTGCCTGAGGAAGAGGTTACCTGGAGCCTGGGGCAAAGCTAATCCTCCTGAATTAAAAATTCACAGTCTCTAACATCTGATTTCTAATCTGCTTGACACTGTTAAGATCAATAATTTTAAAGAAATGAGGGAATTAGTACAAATGAAAAATTGCTGATGCAGGAATACATCAAGAGGCAAAACCAATTGAATTTTGGTGATTTTCTTCAACATAGAGATTAGTAGAATCTAAGTTGATGATAGGGAAGGAAAAACATCCAGGTTCAAAGATACTTCCAGAAAGTATGATTTTGGAAAGAAGTTGAACTCTGATGGATACAGAGGATGGGTCTATGTTTTTATCCAAAAGTTAGCAAGAAAAAAGGTGTGTAATGTCAGTGTGGCCATGCAGCTGAAGTTGGCCTGAAGAAGGAAGGATTGAGCAGGATTGTGACACAAAAATGGAAAGATAAGAGCATGCCAAACAACCATCAGAGCAAGTTTATAAGCCTTTTTAGAGACTTAAGGGAAAACAAATACAAAGAAAAAAAGAAAAACAAACCAGAGAATGATGGCACATAGGCCAGGTAAAGGAAATCTTGTTAATTAGTCAGGAAGCTGTGATGTCATTTAATGCTGGAGGCTTTGGCCATAGTCAGAATGAGGGTGAGGGACAAACTGCCACCGTGTTGCCCTCACCTTCTTCATGTGCATTCATGAAAAATTTATAACTATATTTCAAAATATTTCATCTTAAAAATCCTAGTTACAAGGCAGCCTCTGGGGAAATGGTTGATTTTCCATGTGGAAGTCTAAACTTGGAGGAAAGGACTGAGAAAGGAAAGTCCATGGTCCTGGCCTTTCTGTGCTGAGTTTCTGGAAAAGAGGGGTTTTGCTTTAGTTTGTAGTGAGAACATTGAGGTAGTCCATTTTCTGTGAGCACTTCCCTGTTCCCTAATGGTCTCTTCCCATGGCTCCTTTGAGCAGTTCTGTCTGAGAATTTTGAAAGAGATTTTTGTCAACAAAGGTTTTTTAGAATGGTATCTGTATTTTGAAGAGAACTTTGTGTTTACAGGCCTTTCCATCTCAGACCTTTGATCCCAGCCCTGGAGGGCTACAAGGTAGAATAGTGTGTTGCAGAAAATTGTGTTCCATATCAGTGGTTTTGGGTTTGAAAACAAAAGATCTTTCTTTGCTTTCTGTATGAAAATGAGCTGCTCTGCTGTAGGAGATGAACTAACAGGGAGCTCCTTCCTCAGCCACTGATTCACTTCAGTGCAAGTTAAAGCAATGATCCATGTGACATTTGGATATCTGAGCCATAGCACTTCACATTATTATGGTTTTATTGCACATTTTTCCAAAATTACTTAAAACCCACTGGCTCTTGTCTCTTGTGGTGCCAGTGATCCACAAGTAGAAGCGTTTTCAGCACATGTCAAAAACCATCTGATTGTTTTGTGCATTCCTTTGCTTCTCAATATTTTTTTAGGTTTACAAGGCCAGAACATCTAGGAAGCAGTGCCAAAATCAAATGTAGTGGTTGCCATAGCTACCAAGAATCTACCAAACAACTCACTATGAAGAAGTTACCCATTGTGGCCTGTTTTCATCTCAAAGTAAGTTCACAGGGGGCCAACAGAGCAGAGGATGTGATTTCCTCTCTGAGAGGATGAGCTGAATTCTTGGACATGTCTTCTGTCTTTCACTGACTAAATTTTTATGATATAAATGAATATAAAGAACGTCTTGCCTTGCCCAGCTAGATTCTCTGTTAAGATAGTGTTACATTATCTCTGATGCAGCTTTGCAGTGTGTCTGGGGGAACTTTAACCAGCTTGAATCTAGAGACAGAATGGAAGGCTGGTCCAAAACCTGAACCAGCACAGAAACCAATCTCCAGTTACACTCCCTCATTCTACATGGTACAATTTTTACACTTTCACTGAAAGATTGCCACTGTATTGAAGGAAAAGCTTGGGAAAGTTCTGATATCAGTGGAGAAACGTGATTGTATCTCCCCAGCTGCAGTGAAGTTTTAAACATTTTAAACATTTCCAAAGCAGATGTCACATGAAATTATGGCAGATAATGTCACAGCTGGGGCCCTTGGATAGTTTAGTCCTATACAGTTTCTGTCTGAAATGCAGTGCAAGTTGGGCAGCTGTCACAGCAGGTGAAGGTCATTCTGTGTCAAGAGGCAAAGGGTCCTTGGAAAGCAATGCCACAGCCTGGGAAAAGGTGTTCCAGGTGGAAGGACTTCCCCCTCTAATTCACAGGCCTTTCCAGACTTTGGGACAGTCATGCCTGCAGGTGTTCATCCCCACCAGCTTCTTCAGCTGCATCTTGAGCATTGACCATGAGGATGTGCAGTGTCACATGCCAGAGATGCTGGAGCCTGACTGGACTGGGTAGAAGCACAGTCCCTTTGTTTTAATTTGGCTGTTTCTGATCTTCCTGAAGGACATTGTTCCATCACTGAATTGAGGTTTCAGGAGTGCTTGGCTTTTGGATGCAATTTTGGGCTTTTGATTTTATTGCTATAGTGTAGTTAACAAGATAGACCTTCATGATTCTGCTCTTCAGGCAAGTCAAGGTGAATGTGCTCCACTCCTTTCCTATACTTAGTTCAATATTTGTGTTATTCCAAATGACTGAAGATTTTTTGGAAAATAAATTACTTTTCCTAAGTGATTGTGTTGTCCTGTCTATGCAAAATGCAAATTTCATTTTGTGTGTTAATGCAGGAGAGAAACACAAAAAGATAAGAATTACAGAAGTCTCAGCTTTTCACATCTGGATCTGTTGCTAGGGAATTGTTACAGCATCACAATTGGAAAATAATTAACTTGAAGTGTAAATAGAGCAGAATTTCTGAGAAATGGAGAGGGAAGCTGCCTTTAAATAGAAACTCATTCATCTCTTTCTGGTATTTGTTCCTGTTTCCATTTAATGTTCAATGAAGGAGATGAGGAGAGGATGGTGGCTATTGCAGGCCACTTTTGGCTGAGGGACAAGGCTTTTTTTGTTAGCATATTCCATTTTTTGCCTTAATTTGAATGGATATTCCTGTGTAGGCTTGACTCCTGTCACTTGAGATGACTGGCTGGGTGGATTCAGAGTGTGGATCTGAAGCCAAACTCTGTTATCACCAGTTCTGTGAGCCAGGGTAGGCAGCAGCCATGGGTTTGAGCAGCCCTAGTGCAAATGAGCACTGCTTTGGGTAAAGGCTCTGTGTGCTCTCCTTGTTTAATATCTTTTTTCTTTGATGTCAGGTGGGAATAGGTTTGTATGCATAGATATCAAGATAAATAATCTAATTAATACTGTGTTAACATTGAGCCCACAAATGGTTTATTTGCCTGCTAGAAATGTGTCGTTATTTACATGGACATTCCCAGAGAGCTGGTAGGAAAAATCTGGGGCTGTCCCTGCATAGTGACTGCTAATGTGCTTTCATGTTATTGTTTCTAAGCTTAGGACATTTGTAAAAGACATAAAATTGAACTTTTCTTTAAAGAAAAAACCTCTTGCCTTTGCCTGCAGCGGTTTGAACACTCAGCCAAACTGAGGCGGAAGATCACTACGTATGTCTCGTTCCCACTGGAGCTGGACATGACACCTTTCATGGCTTCCAGGTGGGTTCCAAGTCCAAAACCCCCCCCCAGAGCTGAGCAGAGCTGGTTCCCAGTTCATACCTGTGCAGCACAAAACAAGGAGCATACTAGAGGGTACAGAGCAGTGTCTGTGGTGATACTTCTGCCATGAGCTTCTCTGTGGAAGGTGTAGCTTGTCTAAACCCATTTCTAGATAAACTGTTCAGTTTCACGTGCCTGAAGAGGATTTATATTTAAACATTGTGGTGGGGTTCTTTAATTAATGTGTGTTATGTTTCTGGTTGCCTGTTAAATCTATAGACCCAGATCCATCCTGCCTTCAGATCCCTGCTTTGGTCCCACCCCATCAGTGCCCACCCACCTGCCATCCTGTGCAGTTGGCCAGAACAGAGCCAACCTAATCCCTAACCAGTATTCCTGGAGTTATAAAAATCCTTCCTCTTTATTCCTGCACATATGCAAATCTGGGGGTTTTTGTTTAGTACCTTCAACTTCTGTTTAGAGAATGCTGCAAGAAGCAAAAACATAGTCCAGATTAAAATAGAAACAGCAAGACTTCTCCCACCTCTGAGGTTTGTGGAAGACGTGGCATTTATATAAATGCACCTTTATGAAAGGAATTTAATCAGCTTAATTAAAAAGTATTTGTCAGGTATTCATGCAAATATGCAAGAGGATATTCAGATTTAATTTTTATCTGAAGCAGTGCAGAAAGCCCCAAAGCATGGTATCTCTTAACAGAGAGACTCTTCTTGATGCTGAAATTTTACTTACAATTTCAAGCTTTGCCTGCACTCCTCATTTCCTGGGAAAAAAAGTAGTTGCTTCTACCAAGAGAGAAAAGAGAGCCCCGAAGCTCTGTTAAATACTGTTATATTAAGAATATATGGTTTATTCCAATATATTTTGGAGATTTTGAGACTTCCTTGTTCCTCTGTGGTGGATTCTCCCTGGATAGAACAGGCTCTGCTGATGAAAGGTATCCAGCATAATGGAATAGAGATGGGATAATCAGCAGGCATAACTCACTAGTCTGAATTTCTAGCTAGGAAAACAGCTAGGAAATCAACAGCATAATCCTATTGCTGCTGTCAAAACCCAAAATGAATTTACAAGTCAGAGCCGGGATGATTGACCCATTACAAGATAAAGGATTGATGTAATTAGATAATTTCCCGGGTTTCAAATACAAATATTTTCTTAACCTGTTTTTAAGCTTTTTGGATAAAACATTTGATGTAAACAGATGTGTATTTGCAGCACTGAAGCCTTGACCAGGAGGAGAAATGGTGTTTGTGATGTAGCACTGCTGTGAGAGCAAATAAAGCATCTTTAGCATCCTAATCAGCCCTTTGCTGCTCAGCTGGAATAAGGACCTGGATTCAGCAAACAGGCTGTGTGTCATGTCAGAGCAATCTCCTGGGTTTGGGAAGCCACTGCTTTAAGTGACTGGATTTTTGTGTGTGTGTGTTGCAGTAAAGAGAGCAGAATGAACGGGCAGTACCAGCAGCCGACGGATAGTCTAAACAATGATAATAAGTAAGTGCTACATTCCATGACTCCTATTGTGAAAGGTAGTTGCCTTCTAGAAGGAGATGGTGTTGCTGTATATCCTGCAGTGCCAGTGCATTACCATATCTGACAGCACAGTAAGTCTGAAATGTTGCAAAATAAAGCTTCACTCACTGCAGTTCCTGCCTTTCTGTGGGGCTGTGGCAGCTGTTCCAGAGCTGAGGGTGATACCCCCAGCAAATGGTCTGTGGGCAAAATTCAATGCTGTGGTCACAAAATTTATTACAAGGGATGGGTGTTTCCTTGAAATATTCCTCTTCCTATTGCAATGGCAAAGGGAGTTCAGAGGACCAGAGAAAGTTAATGGAACACTGACACTCAAAGTCAGGAGTAGATGATCCCAGTAATCCTGGGGTCTATTGTTCAGGTATTGATTCTCCAGTTGGAATAAATGATGGACTGGTGTGGGACTTGCTCAGGAATGTAAAGGGGGTGTAATTGAAACCAGTATCCCTTGCTTTATGGGAATAGAAATGGTCACACAACCCTTACCTCTTCAGTTAAATAAGGATACAAGTTTCATTGCTGCTGTTGTGTATTTAAATTCAAGGCACTTAGTTTGCCACTGAAAGTTTCAGTAAGAAACTGGAATCACACAAAGAGGTAAAACCAAACTAACCAGGTCTTAGTTCAGGTGTCACCCAGGCAGGTTCCAGGCAGATGTTGTGTGGGCCTACAGCTTGAATCATTACATGTGGGGTGTTCAGTAGTGTTAGAAAAGGTCTGAAGGTAGCACAGCTGATCACTTCTGAGGTTTGCACATGCCTTAACTTGGAGAAATTGCTAAAAATTAAGCAGATTTAGGTAATGAGAGCAAAGACATCTGGATTCCTCAGGGATTTGGGTGCCAGAGAACAGCTGGGGCAATGTCAGAAGGCTCCAGCCAGCTGTCCATCCTAGTTGGATTCAAGGACTTCCCTAGAGAGGGTGGCTCTATATCAGTAGCTCTGTAGGCAGTCAGTGAATAGGTGCCTTGTTGTGGCACTGCTGTGTCAAAAGAGTGTTCTGTGAATTTTGAACTTGAGCAGGACAATATCAAGTGAGATTAGAGAGATTATGTTACCGTTGTGTAGCTGTGCTTGTTTCACACACAAAGTGTGAGGGCAGCATTTTATCAAAGAGTTAAAGAGAGTGGGAAATGCTTGAAAAAGAGCCACTAGTGTATTTAAGACTGGAAACAAAATCTTACCTTAGAACAAAAGAGCCAAAGACTTCAGTCTTGCCCTTTTAAAAAAAGAAAAAGGAAAAAGAAAATGAGAGCAACTTGATTATTGGTATCTTTTTTGGAACAGAAGTGGGCTTGCAAGTTCTCAGGCAAATGCACAGCAGCATCTGAGAGCTGGAAGTTGAGGCTGAATATATTCAGTATTTCAAAATAAGTACAGGCTTTGCAGATTAAGGACAGTTAATCAGTTCAGCAGTTTATCATCAGAAATATCTAAGATTACCTCCTTCCCCATACCTCAAATGCATTTTTTCTGGTTCACTAGAGTAAATCAGGGAAGACTGGATAATCAGTGGTCCTCTTCAGGAATGCACCAATATTGATCCATTTTAGAAGCAAATTTGGTAGCCAGTATTGGTAAAGCTGACAGTGGTCACCAGTCTGGAGAGTTGCAAAAATAGCGAGACAGGAAAATAAAAATATTTTTTTATTTTCCCTGGGCAAGGCCACCCTCTTCCCAGCTAGTGTTAAAGCTGGTGCTTTACTGATGGATCAGATCCTTTACCATTGCTATGTGTGTGTTTATGAACAAAAGTTTCTGCCTGTCTTAAATGTCCATTGTTTCCCCCTTTTGATGCACATATTCATGATCTGTTTTCTGTCCCAGGTATTCCTTGTTTGCAGTAGTTAATCACCAGGGAACCTTGGAGAGTGGGCACTATACCAGCTTCATCCGGCAGCACAAGGACCAGTGGTTCAAGTGTGATGATGCCATTATCACCAAGGCAAGCATTAAGGATGTGCTAGACAGTGAAGGGTAAGTGGTCCCTGGGAAGGGGAAGGGAAGGCAAATTTCGACCTTTGTTGGGTTTTCCTTACTTTAGAAAACACCTTTTAATCATAAAGAAGAATAATTTCTCTCTTGAATATTCCCTTTAATGCTCAGTGCTTCAGCATTGAGACTGCACAATTATATTTATACATAATTGCTTTATAACCCTGGATTTGCTGAAGGAAAGGGAGGGGAAGGACAAGGGACATCAGGTGACTGCAACATCTGGAACTGGTGCTCATGTCCAAACTCCTGCTAATTGAAAAGATTCTGAAAACCAAAGTGATGTGATCCCCCAATGCAGGAGCAGTGCTTACCTCTATGACACAATCCAGTCGGTGCCTGCTGAACCTTTGGATTATTATGAGTGTAAAAGATTTGAAGAAAAGCCATTAGGGAAGTGCTGTGACCCAGAATAGCAAGGCTCTATGGGAGGCAGGTAGAGAACATGAGCTGTTTCTTAGCTCATGGCTTTAAATTAATCTCAGGTTGACATTATGGCTTCTGATATTTATATTACACAAGCTTTGGGAGGACAGAGCAGTATTTTTCAAGGGAAACACCGTGGTGTTCCTCATTTGGGGGAAGCACTGGGGACTGGTGTATGTTCCAAGAGAAAAGCAACTTAAAATCTGAAGTCTTCATTTTGCATTTCCAACTATGGACTTGGTACTGCAGAGATAAATCTTTACCATTCTTGTTTTAATTATTCATGACATTTTCAAGGATTGCTGCAGGCACAATGTTCAGGTTGTAATTTTTTTAATAGATTTTCCCATTTTTCCTTTTTTTAAGCTTCAATTGGGAAGTAAAAACAGAAATCTATAATACCTGAATTTTAGTATTAAATGACTTGACAGGAAACTTCTGCTTTGAGGTGAGCAGATAAATGAGTTTATTGTAATTCAGTAACACATGCCTGGTGCTCAGGTGGGGTTATGCCCATGGAAGAGCCTGCCAAAGGCAAGGAGGAGAGGATGTACAACACAACTATTGCCCATAAAGGCTGATTTGAGCTTTGATGCATTTCCCTGGTTCAGGTAAAGGCTGACACGATAGCTCTGCATCGTGTGAGGGAATCCATAGGGCTTGGATGGAATTGTAACAATTGGAACATCTCAGAAGTGCTCTGAGGACTCACCAGTGGCTGTGTCAGTGTGGGAACAGGGTTGTGTGGAGATCAGTCCCCTCCTTCTGTGTGACTGCTGAGGGGCTGGGCTCCCTTCTGTACCAGTACACACACAGTAATTAGGGACAGGAAGAATTCCATCCTTTAAAACACCAGATTTGAGTACAGATTGACAAGTCAGATATTTGACTGGGACATGAGTGTTCACCCACGTGGCTGCTGCTTCGTTTTGCTTCCGTTCCTGTAAATGAGAGGCAGTTTGCAGTAATCTGGTCTGATTGTGTGTGTGATTCTAAAGCAACAGTTGCATCTTAAAGCCCCTTTATTTGTGTCACCTGAGTGTTAAATGGTTGCTGCCTGTCTGAGCACCAACAGAATCCAATCTTGCAGAGTTTTCAGGTCCTGGGTAGGTTTTACAAGGTTTGACTCTTTCATAGAATCATAGAATGGCCTGGCTAAGAAAAGACCTTAAATCTCATCTCACTCCAACCCCCTGCCATGGGCAGGGACACCTTAAACTATCCCAGGTTGTTCTAAGCCCTGTCCCTGGCCTTGAACACTTCCAGGGATGGGGCATCCATGGAGTTCCTCTTTGATGTACAGCTGTTCAGTTCCCTGAGTTGCTGGTAAAATTATGTCAGCTGGCTTCCCTCATTAGTGTTCCTGGAATCGCCTCGAATTGAAAACCAAAATTAACAGCCCTCATGTCTTATGGTTGCATCAATGGAAACTCATCTGCTTTGGCACAGAACTGACACTGTCCCTCTGCTCTCTTCCAGATATTTGCTGTTCTATCACAAACAGTTCCTGGAGTATGAATAGCCTTATCCAGCAGCTTGTCAGATGTAAACAAGGAAGAAACAACGCAAGCCTTCTGAATCGACACACAAACCTACCTGAAATGAAAAGACCCATTACAAACCAACTCGCACTGAGCTGTAACAGGACCTACTTGACACTGACTCACAGCCTGGAGAGTGAGAAATGAACAATGTCCCACGTGTGTGCAGTCCCACGAGGACAGAAAGGGGGAAAAGAGGCTGCAGTCAGTCACTTAACAGAGGAAATATAAAATGAAAGGAATGCTCTGGGTGGGGGAAATGGGAGCAGAGGAGTCCGGGCACTGGTACATCTCCTGTGTTCCTCCAAAATGTGTGTGGGAAGGCAAAGGATTCTACCCTCATCTCCATAAAGCATCTTCTCCATTTGGTGCTTCAGCTCCAACGACCAATCATATAACAGTTAAAATTAAAAATCCAAACCCATTTTTTTATGCATATGGGTCTGAAAGCAGTAGAGTGGAGGAGGAGGGGATGAGACAACTAAAGGACTTTGCAAGTATCTTTTTATTTGTGAATTTTAGTTATTAAATAAATACAGTATGAAACTATTAGGCTCTTTTTTTTCCAACAAACATAAAAGAAATCCTGGATTGTGGAACTGAAGCTGCAGTACTCAGACAGGTTTTCAAGCATGCCTGCTTGCACAGGTAATGTTCAATGCCATCGGACTGCTTATCCAAAAGCATCAGCACAGATTCTGTTGTTTGAGCCCTTTTTTGTTTTGTTTTCTATAAATAGCTATTTTCTTAATTTTTTTCCTTTTATTCCCTTTTTTCACGAGAATGAAATTCATAAATGCAACCATCAGTAAAAATGAATGAATTGGCGTGTTTATACTGTAAGAGTGGTCTTGGTTCTTTTTGCTTTTGTTTCGTTGTTTGTGTTTTGTTTTTTTTTAATCTTGTGAATAAGCTTGAATTTCTCAAAAGCGCTTATTTTGTTGCTGCTGGTTTTGGTTTGGGTTTTTTTTTTTGGTTTTTTTTTTCCTCTGCTGCCTTCCAAAGGTGGATTTATATATATCTGACACTTGAGAGAACCTCAGTCGTGAAAAATGTACCATCTGTTGGGAACGGTGGCTGCAGGGGCAGCTTTGAGCGATGGATCTGCTGCTATTGAGCCCTTCTGCAGTGCTCTAAGTAAACAACACATTTTCCTGGTATGTGCTAGGCTGGTATTGGTTCCTTGTATCCTCCCACATGGATTAACTCTTCACATGCTCTTCTCCTCTTGCAGTGCCACAGCCTGTGTGTTGGTGTTCTCAGCTCGCAGCTCTGGGGCCTTTCCTCCCCCTCCATCGAGGTACCAGCAGGAGCTGCTCGTGCTGGATCCTGCTCTCAGGAGCTTGGGCTGGGGGTGGAATCGCAGTCTGGGAGAGGAAGCCTTCAGGCTTGAAGAGCAAAAATAGCTTTGTTCTCCCTTGTGGAGAGGGTGAAGTGTCAGTTGGACACTGTGTACATTGGTGGCACAGAATGGTTTGGGTTGGAGTTTGAGGATCATTTGTTCCAGCCCCTGCCATGGGCAGGGACAAGCCCTGTCCAGCCTGGCCTTGGACAGTTCCAGGGATCCAGGGGCAGCCACAGCTTCTCTGATCTTTAACCTCTGCATAAATCCCCAGCCTGCCATTCCTCAGCTTTGCAGGGAGGGATCTAAGCCTTTAGTTCTGTGCTCCAGGAATGAGATACAGGTGCTTCACCTGCCCGAGACACAGCCTGATAAACAGGAAAACAGGAAAATAAGGGAATTGAGTCTGGTTTTTAAATGACCATCTTACCAGAGCAGCTGAACAGGTGGAATTCTTTTGATTTGCACACAGACATGAACGGTACGAGGAGGTTTTGTACGTCTGTGACAGGGCAAGGAGGAAGAAAGGACACGTGGAAGCATCTCGAGTCAGACCCGGGATGTTGGGTGTGGTGTGGGGGTGCCCCGGTGCTGCCGAGGCCACCGCGTTCCCCGCCTGTGTAACACGTCGCGCTGGGGTAATTTAATTCCCATTTGCACGCGGTGCCGCACGGTTTAACCTGAGCATTGCTGCGATGGAACACGGCCGGAGAGCTGCAGCTGCCTGGAGAGGGGCCCCTCCTTCTCCCCGAGCCGAGCACGGGATCGTGCGGATGCCGTGCGACGCTTTCTGCTACTTTTCAATAATGCAGCAGGCTTGCGGTGGAAGGCAGGAACCAGCCTCTCGTCATCCCCAGCGCTGCTGCATTGGCAGTGCCGCCTGGATGAGGACTGCCACCGCGCGGCAGACGCCCGGCCAGGATGAGGATGACTCCGGCGGTGCCTTCGCTTTGTGGCGCCGAGGTCTGAGCCTTTGGCTGCCCTTTTAATGAATTCTGTTTTCCACAGCACACGCTCAGCCGGCGGAGCTGCTGCAGCCGGCTTTGTTAAGCCTTCAGGAACAAATTGTTTAGGGACGAGGCAGCCGTGTAAATCACCCTAATTTTTCCTCCCCGCCCATCTGTTGGAGAGGGTTCTGCTCTGTGCGGCTGCACCGGCGCAGATGGTTCTTGGGGGGAGCTTTCAAGGCTCTCTTTCTGGTTTCAAAAGCAGAATTCTTAGGGCATTAAAAGGTCTATTATTCTTGTCTTCCCCCCTCTCCCGCCTACCACCCCACCCCCGTGTCCCTGCCCGAATCACCAGGTTCTATTTCCAGCAGCAGTAAATCCTTGCCGGTTCCGAAAGGAGGGGATAGCATTTCCCCTTTTCCTATAAAAATGGAAGAGCAGCTGCTGGCATACGAGCAGCGCTACCCCTCATGCCGCCTTCTCTCAAACACAGCCCTCTCACCCCCTCCATCCCTTCAGCAGCAGCCAGGCAGCTCCTGCACTGAATTATTCCCGGCAGAGCCGGGAGGTTTCTCCGTGGAACTCCCTCAACGTCGCCCGTAGGAAAACGCCGGCCGCGGAGCACCCGAAGGGAGGGTGAAGCAAAGCCTCCCCGATGTGCTGACAGCCAGCAGTGACAGGCTGCCTCCTCCACCGGTGACAGCTCCTCATCCAGGGGAGCAGTTTGGGCTTGACTTGCTTGTTTTGAGGTACATTTTCTGTCTGCACAGCTGGATCTGTTGGGAGGAGGCATTTGCAGGAATGACTGGAAACAAAGACGGGTGCAGCGATGCAGGCTCACGGTGGGGTGTGTTCTGTTACCTGCCAGCAGTGAACACAGCTCTACAGGGGACACAAAAATAGCCAGAAAGTGCTTTTAGCAACATTTTCATGTCCCTCAGCCACTTGAGTAGCGATAAAGCTTTGCCTGATGCTGGTGCCTGATGGAAAAAGCAGAAATGTGAGAATTGGTTAAGCCCTGGGTGGGGGCTCTTGCTCAGAATCAGTGCCCTTAATTCCATGTGGTTTGACTCGTCCCATCTGGAATTGCTGGTGTCCTGTACATAGTGTCCCTCTAATATTAGAACTGATGTCTCCAGGTATGATCCTTTAGAGCTGCTGGCCAGTGGCTGTAAAATGTGATGCCAAACCCATTTGTTCCTCTTGGTTCTCCAGCTGAGGGTGTTTGTTACTTTCCTGCTAATTTGTTCAAGTTGCTCTGTGTTACCTTTTCTCTGCTGATAATTGTAGTTACATTCCCACAAGGAGGGGAGGGTGAGGGATGCTCCCCTCTTGTGTCTGGGAAGGACTTGGCTTCTGATGAGTGTTTTCCCCAGTTTTTGAGACATGGTCACCGCATGGTGACAGGAGGAGCAGCCCTGTCCCAGCCCTGCCTTTGCCTGGGTGTGAGGTGAGTGACCTCCTGAGCCAGCTGGGGCAGGAGCTGCTGGTGCCACACAGGGTAAGCTCCTGCTCTCACTGGCACAGGCATGGCCCTAAAATCCTTCTCATTTGAATAATTGATGCCTCTTGATCCTCCAGGGATGCCCTAATTGCAACACTCGTGGAACATGTTCACTTAATTCTGTCCTGTTTTTAAATAAGGTCCTGGATCTCTTTGTATAAATACCATGACCAGGGGTTCCTGGAGGTGACACTTGAAGGTCTGTAGGGCACCAGAGCTGGATTGGATCCAGCTGTCCCCAGGAGTTCCCTGCTGGAAAGGGGCAGCCTGGTGAGGCACTGGCTACTGCTGAGGGTTTTCCTTCTCCTGAGTTCCCTGTCCTTGCTGGGAAGTGCTTGGGCAGAGTGGGCACAGAGCTGGGGGCATTCCCAGCCCTGGTGCCAGGGGAGGATGTGCTGGTGCTGCCCCAAGGTAAGTGCAAAACCCTTCACCTGGAGCACTGATTGCAGCTCTGGAGCCCCTGACACAAACAGGATGTGGAACTGTGGAGTGAGTCCAGAGAGCTGCTGCAGGGCTGGAGCCCCTCTGCCATGGAGCCAGGCTGGGACAGCTGGGGGTGTTCACCTGGAGAGGAGAAGGCTCCAGGGAGACCTCAGAGCCCCTGGCAGGGCCTAAAGGGGCTCCAGGAGAGCTGGAGAGGGACTGGGGACAAGGGCATAGGGTAACAGGACAAGCTGGAATGGCTTCCCAGTGCCAGAGAGCAGGGGTAGATGGGATATTGGGAAGAAACTCCTCCCTGGGAGGGTGGGGAGGCCCTGGCACAGGTTGCCCAGAGCAGCTGTGGCTGCCCCTGGGTCCCTGGAAGTGTCCAAGGCCAGGCTGGACAGGGCTTGGAGCAACCTGGGACTGTGGAAGGTGTCCCTGCCATGGCAGGGGGTGGAATGTGATAATCCCAAACCATCCTGGGATTCTCCCTGCAGAGTCTGGGAAGGGAAACCCAGAGGAGGAAGAGATGTGGGGCTGTTGGTGCTGGGGGACCCCACCTGAGGAGGGATCAGAGCCCCAGTGAGGGTGGGGGACGTGGTGCTGCAGGGAGGCAGAGGGAGCAGGAGTGAGGGTGAGGAGAAGCCAAGAGGCTTTGGAGGTCTGAGCAGGAAGAGGAACCTGAGGAGAACCAGAGCAGGAGCAGAGCACGAATGCAAAGGGAGACTGAAGGATGTAGGAGATGAACAGCAGAGCAAGAGATGGTGAGAGGGCAAGAAAGAGGCTGAGCTGGAGCAGGACCTGAGAGCCTGGGGAAGCTGGGGGAGAGATTAATCTGTGCCAGGGGGCAGAGCTGAGGCTGAGCAGAGACCAAGGTGACTTCTGGGGCTGAAAGAGTTTTGGAGTTCTAGAGGAATTGGGTTGCTATTGATGTTGGAGAGTGTGGGAGCTGGGGCTGTGGGGCAGGAAACCACAGGTCTGGGGACCACAGGAACTGACAGCAGGAGAGCAGAGGGCACCGAGCAGATTCCACAGGAGGGAGCTGAGGCTGTGGAGATGCAGGGGAAGGTGCCGATGTGAGAGGGGAGGCCAAGAGGGTCTCCAGGTTTGCTGGGACAGAGAGAAGGTCTGGAGGTTGGGAGGCCCATGGACTGTGGATGCCAAGGGAGTGGGAGGTGCCCAGAGTGAGAGGCTCAACCTCCCAGGTGATGCCTTTTTTACTGATAAAGTATTTACATTTAAAGGAATGTATAATATAGAAGGGGTAGGATCTGTTGTAACTCTGCTCATGTTTTCTCCAGCTGTCTGCTTTCCCAGCACCAATTTGTGCATAAATTGAATTACATTTATTCTTTCAAGTTTAAAGCTCTAGTTTGAGACAGCGGAGGGGATGGGCTCCTACCAGGAGTGATTCCTCACCAGACAAAAAATTCCTACAGTCTCCTTTAGTGGAAATGAGAACTCCAAGTTACACATTGAAACCCCTATTTTTCCATAGTAGCTTTCATAGCAAGGTTAGATAAAAATATTCTCTCAAAGCAGCTTTATCTCCAGCTGATTCCTCACTTTGACCAGCTCTTCAGAATAACCCAAGTTAGATATACATAAATCCAGTTTTGTAGAAAGATCTCAGCCTTGGATGAATTTTCATGTTTAAACCCAATTCCATTGAGGATTTTGGTGCCTGTCCCAGCTCCTCACGTGCAGCATCGTGTCCTGGTCGTGAGGCAAAGCCTCACCATCACCCATGGCAGGGCTGGAAACTGACAGTGGAGCTTCCCACACTGGCTCCTTATGAGTGCCACCAGTAAATCCTTGGATCCAATTCCATGTTTGAGATGTTTACAGCTGTGCTGAGAATTGTTCTGATACGTGAAGGAATCTCCAAGCAGGGAGAGGTGAGCTCTCCATGGGGACCAGTGGGCACCACTTGATCCTTGGCAGGGATGCTGGTGGTGGAACCAGGATGAGAAGCCCCCATGAGATGTCCCCAGTGGCCAGGATGCACCCAGGTCAAGTTGGAGGATGAAGTCAGATGCTGCTACGTGGGAAGCGACTTCTTTCAGTGGGGCTGCACCAGAATAATGGGAATTTAGTTTCTGAGTGGAAGCAAACAGCTCTGTGCAACCTCCAGCCCTGTCTGAATCCTACAGCCCGTGGCACAGCCTGGGCTGGGTAGAGGCTGTTGCAACAGAGGGTGAAGCAGCTTTGATCTGGGGGCAGAGGGGGCATCCCCCCATTCTGATCCCGTGCTGGAACACCCACTGTGGTCACACCATGGGTGTCTTCTCTTGGGAAGGAGAACAGATGATTTTGAAGTGGCCGTCGTCAGGGCTGGGAACGGCGCCAGCGCTTCCCGTGCTGCAGATCCCAGAGAAGGAGGGAGCAGCCCTTTCCCCAGGGTGACAGGAGCTGCTGTGGCAGGATTTGGTCTCTTGTACAGCAGAGCCATGTCCAGGGAAGCAGAAGCCACAGGTTTCCACGGGCTCTGGGATTCTGATGCTGGTGAATCCATCACCAACGCTGCCAGCTTCCACCAGCCCATCTGCAAAGAAACTCTGCGTCAGCTGAGGGGGCTTAGGAGCAGCTTTTACCTGAGAATGCTCTGAAGTGCTGCACTGGAGCCTGTGAAAAGCTGGTCCTGGAACTGGAGAGGACACCCAGCTCCCAGCATGGATTCACTGCATCACCTAAAACACCCAGAAAACCTCTCCAAATCTGGTGGCTTATCTTAAAAATGACCCTTTGATCCCTGTGTGCTTCAGCAAAGCAGACAGGAATGGCTTGAGGGACAATCCTTGGAGGGATTCCAGGTGTCACATTGGCTCACAGGGTCCTTCTCTGTGATTTTTGGACTTTGATGTCTTTGAGGTGGATGTATGTAATCGTGGATGTGTGTGATGTGTGTGATGTGTGTGGATAAATAGGAAAGTAGGCAATTTTTCTTTGGAAAGGCAGGAGAGAAGGAGGAAGAATAAAAACACCTTTTCCTCGTTGAATTGTTCCACATTATCCTTTCTCCTTTTCTTCCTAACACAAGGACTTTGTGAAGCCCCTCTGGCTGCAGAACTAAAACTGTTTTTTTCTGGGACAGGTGTTCATTCTGGAAGAGGGTTGGCTTTTCTCCCCTCAGAGACTGGAGAGGTGCTGGCTCTGGAGCAGCTCCACGAGGGAAGCTGTGCCTGGGGCTTTGCAGGGAGTGACTGAGGGGTCACGGTGGAGAATCGGGCACAGGGGTCCAGTCCTGCTCCTCTTCCAGGCTCACACTCGTTGTCTTTTGCTTTTTCCCCCCTCCCTCGATAGGAACTGCCTCTGCTTTCTGCCTCTCCAGCAGTGCCTGGCAGCCCGAGCCTGCCCCCCACACGCTCCCCACCCTCTCCCAGTGCCCCCAGTGCTGCCAGCACCCACCTTTGGCAGGGTCCTCCCTGCAGTGGCAGGTCCCAGCGCTGGCCTGGCAGGAGACGGCCTCTCCCTTCCTGCGCAGGTGGGTCCAGCCCAGGAGCAGGGAGCAGACGAGGGTGCAGAGGCAGAGCCCCAGCAGCAGGTACAGCACCAGCCACGGGTCCTGCTCCGCACACGCCTTCTGCTCCAGCACGGCCGCGGGCCCCGCAGGCGTGGCTGTGGGGCAGGAGAGATGGGGAGCTCAGACACCTCTGGGGTGGCTTTCTGGCAGGGAAAGAGCCGACAGCGCCTGTGCCCTCCCCTGGGAAAGAATTTCACAGCAGCTCCGTATCCCCTCTGTTCGCTGGCACTTCTCTTCCGCGGGGAGGTGGAGGAGATCCCTTCCCACACCCCGTTCACACCCTCCCCCATCTTCAGGGATGGTCTCAGCCCCAGAGTAGGATTTGGAGATCTTGGAGATCTGCCTGTCCCCTCCTGCTCCCTCCCCGGGGGCTGGGGGCAGCTCAGCCTGGTGGGATCCACAGCTGCCAATTCCACCCTGGCTGGGGGAGCTGCCCCTCCTGTAAAACACCAGCACACGGCAGGGAAAAGCCACTGCAGGATGGAGAAAATGGGAAAGAGATGCCCTGGCTGCTTTGCCCCAGCCCCAGTGAAATGGCAGCCCCCAAACTGCAGTTCCCTGGGACAAAGTGGGGGTGTTTTGGTGCCCCTTCCCCAACTCACGCTCGCAGGACAGGGCACATTCCTTGGGGTGCTGCCCGCACACCGAGCTGCACCTGATGCAGTTCTTCACAAGATCATCGTAGTAAAATCCTGGTCTCTTGTTGCAATCCATGGACTCTGGGGGAGGGGAGGGAGATGATCACGGTGTCCTCAGCACGTCCCCCCACCACCCCAACGCCTGCATTCATGGGAGGATGAGCCCAGCTCACTGCTCTGGCAGGCACAGGGTGAGACCTGCCCGCTGCCCGAAGCACTGCCAACCTCTGCAGGGCTGGCAGGGTGACAGATCCACGGGATTTGGGGTGGTGTTTGGCTGGAGAGCTGGGGAAAGGCATCTGCTGGCAGCTGCTCGGGGAGGGGATGCTCTCAGCCAGCCAGAGGCAGCTGTGCTCACCTGGGAGCTCCTGGCTGCTGCTCTCAGAGCTGCTGCTGCTGCCCCGGGGCTTGCACGGCTTTTTGGGACACACCAAAACCTCAGCACTGGCTCGGGATGCCAGGAATGGCATCTCCTGTCCTCAGCGAGGAGATGTTCACCTGTGGCTACTGAACGAGCCCTGGGACGGGGTGAGGCCACCTCAGCCTATGACTCCAGGAAGGGCACTGGCACAAGGTTGGGGTGCAAATCTCATTTGTCCCTTTTCCTCCTCCCCAGCTGTTTTCAGGACACCTCAGTGCCTGTCCCAGGTCGGGGGTTTATCATCATCCACATCCACTGGACCTGGTGGCTGCCCAGCCCTGCCTTTGGAGGGTGGGGTGGCCCCGAGGGGAACACGAGTGCTGCTGCAGCCTTGCGACCCCAGACGGGAGCAGGGCAGAGGTGCAGGCACTTGGTCCTGGTCTCGCCCCCGAGCTGCTGCCCGTCCATGGGAAGCTGTCACATCCCCCGGTGGTTTTGGCTTGAAGCTCTGCAAAGCCCTGAGCCTGCCCTGGGGTTCACCCCGGGCTCTGATCCTCCCTCCCAGCTTTGCCCCATCCCTGACTCTTCCATGCAGGGACACCCCAGCACTCACCACACACAGCATCACACTTCCTGGCCGGGGACTGCCTGCACGTGAGGCTGCAGGGGATGCACTGGGAAACCAGGGAGTCCCAGTACTCCTGGTCAGTGCAGTTCTTCATGGCATCCTGCCCCACACGTGTCCCATCCATGGCTGCAGGACAGACACACAGGTAGGTACGGGGTGGCCACCACGGGGCTGCTCTGCAGCCACCTCGTCCCTTTCTAGGGCTGGGATCCCTGGCAGGGAGATCCTGGCTGTCCCTCAGCCCTCTCTGGTCCCAGGCTTGAGCAAGAGCACACAGCCAAATCTGCCTTTCAAACGGTGTGTGAGGCCTGTGCCAGTCCCAGGGGACACACAGAGAGCCCAGCCTGGCTTAGAGGTGGCCCCGTGCTGTGCCCCGAGGCCCTGGGGACCCCTGCACCTGCCAGTGGGAGCACAAGCACTGGGAACTATTCCTGTCTTTACAGGCTTTTCTGAAGATACCAGAAACACGACCTTGTGTGTCATTCCTGCCCTTTCTCTTGGGTGCTCTGGTGTCATAGTGAAACCCAGGCTGATGCACGAGACATGTCAGAGCAGAAGAAGGAGGGAAATCTCCCCAGGAGACTTCAGGCACCAGTTTAACCAGTGCCAGCTGGAGGTGGACGTGCTCTTGTCCCTGTCACGGGCTGCTTGTCCTATCCCCTGCTGCCCCAGTGTCCCAGTGCCCTTGTGCACTGGAAATGATGCCAGAGGCACAGAAGCAGTTCCCAGCAGCATAAAAATCTGCTCAAAACCTCCCATTTTGAAGAATTAGCTGCCTGATAAAAGCCCCTGTGTTGTGCCACGCGCGGGGTCTGCAGCCGGCGCGACGGAGCCGCTGCAGGGGGCTCTAACCCAGCACGAGGGTGGCCGTGGTGGAAATGAGCCCTTTGCTGCCTGAGGGGCTCCCCGGAGCCACATCCCTCCCCGGAGCCACATCCCTCCCCGGAGCCCTGCCCGGAGCCGCAGCTGTTTCCTGCACGGGTGGGAGATGCTGGTGCTGACGGGGCCCGAAGGTTTAAACCTTCCCCGAAGGCTGAGCTGCTGCTCTGGCAGAGCCAGACCTTTGATTTTTGTACAGAAAATCCCCTGCACTCTGCCGGGATTTCTCCTCTCTCTCCAGGACTCGGGAGTGGCAGGGATTGGGCACTTTGCACGTCTGTCCTGCCACTGCCCGGGTACCCAGCACCTTCCCTGCAGAGGGGCTGAGGATGGGCTGGGTCCTACCTGGGGCAGCACACGAGAACCCCTCCCATTCCCAGGGAAAAACCCTCTCTGCACTGGGATGCTGGCCTGACACTCCCAGCTGTTCAATTAACACTGCTATAAAATTAAATAATGACTTTCTGTCGAGCTGACCGGGGACATCCCCAGGGCAGAGCGAGGCTCAGGCCATTGCTCTCCTCAAATGCTCTTGGAAGAAACTGGGCTTTGTACCCAGAAAAGCCCCCCAGGGGTGGCAGGAAGCCCTTTGGGGGCTCCTGCAAGCCCTGGGATGGCAGGGAGCTGAGCCATCCTTGACCTAGGTGGGGTTTCCCATGGGATAACTGATGGGAAGCAGATCTGGGGCTGTGTTAAGGCTGCAGGTGCTGCGAGGACACGTCCAAGGAGACGTTTGGCCTCATCTAGGACAGATCTCCCCCTCCTGAGGGAGTCCCAAGGTACATGTGGTGCTCCCAGCACAGACTTCTCAGCCATGGATTTTCCAGCAGAGCCACGTGAGATTTTCCTCTGCGTCTCAACCACCAGGACCCTCTGAATTCCCCCACAGACCCCTCATGCCAAGATTTAAGCAACCACAGGACAAGGGGGAATGGCTTTCAGCTGAAGGAGGGTAGGTTTAGATTAGTTCTCAGGAAAAAATTCTCTCCTGTGAGGGTGGGGAGGCCCTGGCACAGGTTGCCAGAGAAGCTGTGGCTGCCCCTGGATCCCTGGAAGTGTCCAAGGCCAGGTTGAACGGGGGTAGTGGAAGGTGTCCCTGCCCATGGCAGGGGGCTGGAACTGGATGAGAATTAAGCTCCCTACCATCCTGGGATTCCCTCTCCAGCCCCACAGCAGTGACCACGTTCAGACCCTCCACTCCCTGCTGGCACTGGGAGCGTGAGCAGCCCCCAGCCCTGGCACAGACAAGCCCCTCACCCCCAGCCCCCTCCGTGGGGTAACTCACGTCTGCCTCTCCAGCGGTGCCTACTCCCCCCGGGCTCCTGCCATGGCCCCGCACGCTGCAGCCCCGAGCCCCTCACGGCTCAGGGGTTATTATTAGAGAGATTTGATTAATGCCTGGGCTCTGCATTTCCTGGGGTTTCCCCTTGTCTCTTCCATGCAAATTGGCTGCACACTCAGTGCCTTGCATTGGCTCGTGGGGTTCCTGGGCTGCTGGGGACACTGCGGGGGACACTGCAGGGCCATGTGTCACCGGGACCAGGGACAGGTGTCCTGGGCCAGGTGGCCACGTTTCAGAGTGTCTTGGTGGAGTGGGAGCTCTGCAGCACCTGCTCTTGCAGGACTGCAGCAGAGTCCCAGAATCATAAAGGCTGGAAAAGCCCCCTAAGGTCATCGAGTCCAGCCACGCCCCCAGCACTGCCATGTTCACTGAAGAACCACGTCCCCAAGTGCCACTCTTAAACACCTTTTAAATCCCTCCAGGGATGGTAATTCCACCACTGCCCTGGGCAGCCTGTGCCAGTGGGATGTTTCCTTCGGGGAAAGGTGTTTCACTCTGCACAAGAGGCAATGCCAGGACCAAGCACTGCTCAGAGCATCCATCCTTTCCACGTCCTCAGGATGGTCAGCACAAGCCACTGCCCTGTCTCCTGCTCACAGCTCACCCAATGTCTCTGGAGCCCAACAAGGTGCCTTAAACACTGATTTTCTCAGGTGCATCCATGTCTGGGAGGCAGGAGGGCTGTGCTTTGTCCTGCGGGGGCAACTGAGTCCCGGCTGGGCTCGGGGCACAAAGCAGTAATAACACATTAACAGCACATTAATAGCACAGCTTGTTTTCACAGAGGCAAAGAGCCACCTGCACTGCTGGCAGCCTCCAGAGGTTCGTCCCTGTTTCCTGCAGAGATGCGGGGCATGGCTGTGGCAGTGGTGCCAGGAAGAGGCACGAGGTGCTGGAAGCATGGCAGAGCAGTGACTCAGCTCAGTCCAGAGGGACCTTTCTGCAGAAGCAGCTGAAGGAGGAAGGAAGCAGCAATACCTGTTACTAAAAACATCAGTGGAGCAGCGTCAAGGGTTTTTCTGTTTGGTTCAAAAACTCCTGTTTTGTGCTTGCTGCGTGAAGCTGGAACGGAGAGGCCAGAGGATGTTTTGCTACTGTGTCCATTGCAGGGACACAGGAGGCTGATCCTGCTCACGGGGAGCAGGGCACAAAGCAGAGGAACCCAGCATCTTGTGTTGGGGTGTGGCCCACCACATCCCAGATCCTGAAGGAGGGTGGGAAACAGCGCTGGCACCATCCAGTGGACCACAGGGCTTGGATCAAGGACCAGGAGAGGAGGCACCACAGCCAGAGGGACACTGCAACACTGCCACATGCCTCCTGTCGTGTATCTGGTACAAAGGGTGAGATCATTGCTGTGCTTGAGTCTCCCACTGGGAGGGAAGTCATGATTTTGGCATTGCCTGAGCAGGTTGAGTGTGGCAGAGCAGGGAGATGGCCTTGGAGAGATGGCCCCAGCCCGCTGGCTCTCGGGGTTTTGCAGGGGAAACTCACCTCTGTAAATAGCACCAGAGACTTGCAGTTTCCGCCCTGCTGAGCGCTCAAGAGGGAAGTGAGAAGCACTTGGGGGTGGTTTGTCCCTCCTCGCTGAGCAGGGATCAGGCAGTGTGGTTTCAGCTGTAGAATTCTGGGGCTGTGTGGACTGGAGCCCCATTTCCCCAGCCATGTGCCCCAGTGGCCTCACCCTGTGTGCCCCAGACAGCAGCACCCCCCTCCCACAGCCTCTGAGGATGCTCTGTGCCTCTCCAGCACCTCCAGACATGGTTGCCCATGAGCTCCTGTCTCAGAGCCCAAGCAGTGGCTGCCACCCTGCCATGCCTGGGGTTGTTCCTGTGGTTTGGGCAGCCACCACCAGCCCCCTGTTCTGGATATCTGGATTAAACCCTTCCTTTGCTGAGTTCACTGCTTCCCCAGAGCATCAACCAGCAGCTCCCTGTGCATCCTCCCAGTGCAATGCATCTCTCTGCATCCCCCTGCATCCCCCTGCATCCCTCTGCATCCCCCCACATCTTTTTGCATCCTTCAGTGCCCATCTGCACCTGGCTCTGGAGGTGCCACACTCTCTTTGGGGTGACAGAGCCCAGTTTTTTCCTGACAACAAAATCTGTTTTTCTGCCAGGCTCTTGCCCCAGTGGCAGTGCTGCAAGAAGAGCTGCAGGTAACAGGCAGACAGGGTGGATAATGTTTGGCTCTGAAAACTTTTAGGGGGTGCTTTGCCTTCCCCTTGAGCGGCTTTGCTGGGAGGATTTCCTCCCCTCAGCCAATCTGCTTTTCGCAGTCCCGAGCCTTGGCCGGGACGTTTGCTCACACACGTGCTCCCTTTAGAACCTGAAAAAAAAAGGGGCTGCGGGGGAAGAAGGGGAAGAAACTGCCAAGTGCGGGGCCGTGCTGAGCGCAGACGGCTCCGAGGAGTCATTTCTGTCACCCCAATTCCCCGCGGAGGCGCTGGGGCCGGGACGTGCGTGTCCCCTGCTCGCTGCCCGGGCATCCCCCCCGTGCTGCCGCCGTCACCGCCCGGGACACCACAGGGGCACTGCGAGGCCAAACCCACGGGGCTGCTGCTGCTGCACAGCGGCCACCGCTGCCACCCGGGTGTCGCGAGCGGCCGTGGGGACACCCCGGGGCTCTCAGAGCCGTGGCCGTGCCGTGGCGACCCAGCCCCGTGTGCCGGTGGCCGCGGCCCCGGCTGTTCCCCCCGCAGCCTTGGGGCGCGGCTCCGTGTCCCCGGCCCGCAGCGCGCCGGGCGCGGCCGTGCGGGTCTGTCCCCAGGAGATGGCACCCTTGGCCAGCCCAGCCCGGCTCCCGCTGCCTCCCGGGGCTCCGCTGCCTCCGCAGCCCCAGAACCCTCCGAGCCGGCCACTCCGGCCCCGCTTGCGCCAGCCAGGCCAAGGGGAGTCACGGTACATGGAATGGTTGGGCTTGAAGGGACCTTAAAGCTCATCCAGCTCCACCCCCTGACAGGGACAGGGACACCTTTCACCATCCCAGGTTGCTCCAGGCCCCATCCAGCCTGGCCTTGGGCACTTCCATGTGGGCTGCAGCCCCCCAGGCTGGCTCCTGGCCCTCCCTGGCACCTCCGTTTGCAGCAGCCCCCAGGGCCGCAGACACCCCACACTGCTCCACTCCTCCCCTTGCTCCTCGTCCTGTCGCCACCCCTGGGGCTCAGTGGGGCATCTCCCCAGGGATGCTCAGCTCCCGCCGGGGTCTGGGCTCTGTGGCAGCCCCTGTGCCGAGGGTCTGGCCCTCACCGAGGTTGTGCCGGGGCTGTGGGAGAGCCCTGGGTGACCCAGGCTCCAGAGGTGCCCCTGGGCATCGGCAGGGTGATGCTGCAGCAGCCTCCTTGCCAAAACCCAGCACAGATCAGGAAAAGGGAAGCATTTTACCAAAACCCAGGCTGCGCTCAGGGCTGGCTCCTCAAACCCAGCAGCTAGCTGGAGACCAAGGATGGCCAGATGGGAAAAGACCTGGCTGAGGTCTGGCACAGAAATGAGGAAAAAGCCCTAAAAATGCGTAGGGAAGGAGCAGGAAAATGAGGGTTCAGTGCCAGGGTTGCATGCTGAGGTGTAAAGCGTGGGTGGTGGATAAGGGAGATGAGTCAAAGAACAATATTTGGCCAGAACAGCTGATCTGATTAGGTGGAGTTCTGACCTGGTGGGAACAACTCCTTGTCCTCACTGCTGAATTCTCTCTGGAGAGGCATTTTCCTGGCAGAACCCTCATGGGAAGGGGTTTGCAGCCTGCTGAGGAGCTCTGCTGTTAATTTTTAACACTAAAACCCTGGGGAAATTCCAGAGGACTGGAGGGTGGCCAGTGGGAGTCAATTTAATATTTAAAAGGGATAAAAGGGCTGATCCTGGGAATTACAGGCCAGGTGAGGCTGATCGCTGTCCCTGTACAAATTATGGGCTGGGTAATTGAGGATACTGTCAGCCAAAAATTAGAAGCTAAAAATATAATTAAGGTCGTTAGCTTGGTTTCATGGATGGCAGCTCCTGTCAAGTGAGTCGACTTTGGTTTTTGGCATGACTCTGGGCTGGCTGATAAAGCTAATTGTGCTGCTGCATTATAATGGGTTTCTCCAAAGTATTTAATTTAGGGCCATGTGACATTTTCATTTGTAAAACTTGCATTATATGGAGTCAGCAGAGCAGACATCCGACGGCTGCGCTGGCAGCTCCGGGGCGGTGGCCAAGGGGGCGAGTGACAGAGGAGGCTGAGAGCACTGGATTTTGCACAGGGTGATGTTTTTAGCAGGGATGCTGAGGTGAGAGGGGGTTGGCAGGGCAGGCAGTCTCACAGGGGGATCCCCTCTGCCCTGCCCAGCAGCCAAAAGGTGGGGAAACACAGGTGGGAACGAAAGATATGGATTTTCCTGCTAAAACACAGCAAGGTTTGATGGCAGCAGCAGCCACTGATAACCCAAGTGGGAGGGTAAATACTCAATTTTAGGACAAAGGTATGAACTCGCAGACATTTGGCATCTCTGGACAAGAGGAAAATTCTGCTTGGTGGGACAGGATTTATTGTGGCTCCAGGGACAAACTCAAGCCTCTGCATGCATGTGCAGCTTGCTCTGGACCATCCTCATGGGCTTTTCCAGCCCCAGGGAATCTGCATCCTCCCCTCTGGACTGCATCAGCTGCAGCTGAGTGCTGTGGATTTCCTCCAGTGGATTATTTGGGTCCTTTTATTTTTCCCAGTGGGAAAAATGGGATTGAATGGGGCTTGGAGCAACCTGGTCTAGTGGAAGCTGTCCCTGCCTTGGGACAGGGGGTGGAACAAGATGGTCTTTAAGGTCTCTTGCAACTTAAACCACTCTCTGATTCTGTGACAATCGGGCACAGAACAGCCCAGGGGTCTTTCTCTCCATTCAGGATGAATGGATTTCCACCCGGTGGGTCTCACCCCTATAGGACACATGGTGGCATGAGGGCCATCCAAGCCTCCTTTGGTCAGTGTTTCCCCTGCCAGCTGTTCCCCAGGCAGGGCTGTGGGGGGCTCTGGATCCAGCATCCCACACTGGGACTCCACTTGGAGCAGGGCAGGAGGAGGGGAGCCTCTCAGGCGCCGCTCAGTCCCAGCCTGGATCCAGAGTGGATCCCAGGGCTTGCCAGCTCCGAGCCATGGCTCCTGCCCTCTCCCCTGGGCATCCATCTGTCTGGCTCCACGGTAATGAGGGCGAGCTGGCGGCACAGACGCATTAAATGACTTGCCCAAGGTCCCGTGGGGAGTGATGGCCACCCGGGAGGAGCACCCAGCTGTCCTGCTCCTGCCCCGGCAGCGCCCGGCCCTGTGGAAAAATGTGCCGCGTTAGAAAAGCACCGCCACACACGGACCACGTCCCCATCCCCGTGACATCCTGGCGAGCAGAGCCAGTGGATGGTGCTGGCGGGGTCTCCACACCATGGCAGGAGCGGGTGCTGCTCTCCTGTCCCCGGTGGGGTTTGGTGCTGCCGAACCCTTTCCTGGAGCTGGAGGGTTTTGCTGGTGCTGGGGCCGGCACAGCCCGAGCCGGTGACTAACACCTCCTGGTCTGCAGCTTGTTTACCTGGCGCTGGGGCTTCTTTTTGGAAGGCTGACTCACCACAGCACCTTCCCGCTCTGCCACCGCAGCTCCCTGACAAAAACTTTCCATTTTCCCATTGTTTTAATTGCCCTCATTTGAGAAAGCTCCAGAAAATCTGGCTCTGGGTTGAAGAGACACGGCGGCTCCAACTGGACATTCCCACGGCGGCGGCAATGGGCGGATGATGGCGTGGGACGCCCACCCCCACGGCACGTGTTGGGGACCCCAGTGCCACGGCTGTGCCAGGATCTGGGCCGCGCAGGGGATGTCGCGGGCAGCGAGTTTCCAGCAGGCACCGAACGCGGCACACGGGCGGCCGGCGGCGCACGAAGGCCGGCTCCGCACGGCTGAATGTGGCCCGACAGGTTTGTGGAGAAGCCTGTCCCGTTCAGCTGGATTTTTGGAGAGGCTGGAGCCAGCCCCGGCAGCAGCCGCTTCCCGCGAGGTGCTGCCGGCTGCGGCAGAGCCGTGCGCGGCGCCAGGTCACGGCCCCGAGCCCACGGGGCAGGCACAGCCTGCAGGGCCGCTCCCTGCTCCATGCTCTGTGCCAACACTGTGCCCTTTTCTGGGGGAGCGGTGCCCCATGGAAATAGGGAAAGAGCAGCCCCTTCCCTCCTGGAGGGTTCCTCCAGTCTGTGGGGTCCATGCCCTGAGGAGGGGGGGGAGGGCTGGGGATCAAGGGGACAGCACATGGAGGTGTCCATGGAGCTGCAGAGGGGCTTTTTGATGGAAAAAAAAAAATGTTGGGCATCTGTAGGAACTGTGGGATGCAGGGCATGCCAGGTCCTCAGCAAGCAATGTGGAAGGGAATAATCCAGCGTTGGGGATGGAAGCGGGGAGGGAGGAAAGGGGAATCAGGATGAGAGCTGGTTGAGAAAATCGTCCATCCTTCTCCAAGGAGCAGGATTTCCACACTCATGTGCCAGGTGAACCCTGGACCCACAGCAAGGGCCGCAGGGTCTGTGCATTCCAGAGGGGAAAATCCTCTCTTCCTGAGGTAAGGTCGTGCTGCTTTTATAACATTAGGATCAAGGAAAAGGTGGGAAAATCCACCCAAAACGGTGACGTGTGGGGGTCTGGTGGCCACCATCAGCCTGGGATCATCATGTGGGCTCGGGGCCGGGTGAGGATGCACTGGGGTCACCAGTGCTCTGCTGTCCCATCCCAATCCACGGCACACGGTGTGTGCTGCGAGTGGCCCTGGCAGGAGGGAGAGAGATGATTAAAGCTGCCTTTGATGAAGCAAAAAATTAATAAACAAGCAGGCAATTGTGCTGGGCTTTATTTACTCGGGATGACAGCGCGGAGCCGGCGTGGCGAGGCCGCCGGGGCCGGGCCCCACATCAAACGGCAGGACAGTGCCGGGCGCGAGGGGACCACGCTGTCGCCTCCTCCGACGGGTTTTTCCTGGTCCCAAAAATCCAGGAAGATCCAGGTGCCTGTTCCTCATAGCAGGGCCCCATCCCACGCCGGTGGGGAACACTGGGATGAGCAGGAGATTCTCTGTGCCGTGGTGACGCCTGACTGTGGTAGGATGTGCCAGTCTTGGGTGCATTTTGCAGGTGCCACTTGGCACCTTTGCCCTGTCCCCCTGCCCCAGGGTCAGCATCCCCACCTCTCTCCTGACCCAGTGATGCTCCACAGGCACTGGGGTCCCTTCACTGGAGCTTCTGTGCAGAACCCAGGGCAGAGCTGGGAGGCCAAACCTGTGGCCTCGCACCAGGTCCTTATCAGCCGGTCAGGAATATTTACTGCCGGTTTCCACCGGATGAAAATTCACTGGACAAACAGGAGCTCCCAGCTGGCCCCAGGGCGGTGGCACAGCAGGGACGTGGCTGAGGTGGGACATGCACCCCTGTCCCTGCTTCATCCCTGGTCTGTCCCCAGTGCCCTGAGGTGCCACAGGAGCATGAGGGACATTGTCCCCACCTAATCTGGGTGTCCAAGGGTTGGTGACTCCCGTGTGCCCTCGTGTGCCAGGGGTGGGGACAGGGTCCGGGGTCATGGATTGTCACCCCGTGTCACCGTGCATCCCACTACTGGGGGTGTGCTGTGTGTGGGCTCTGTGGGGAGGTCACTGTGCTCTGGGGGGAGGGGCAGGCACTGGACAACTGCTCCTGCAAGGGGCTGAGCTGAGCTGAGCTGAGCTGGTCCGGGACAAACTGAGCTGAGCAAAGCCCGGGTGAGCTGAGCTGAGTTGAGCCATACTAGGCTGAGCTGAGCTGAGCTGAGCCATGCTGAGACAGGCTGAAGGCAGCTGAGGTGGGACAAGCAGAGCCAAACCAAGCTGTGTCAGGCTAAGCTGAGCCAAGCTTATCTGTGCCAGGCTGAGCCAAGTCAGGTTGAACTGACTGGGGCTGAAGGAAGCTGGGCTGGGCTGAGCAGAGCCGAGCTGAGCCAAGACACACCAAGCTGTGGTGGGCTGAGCTGAGCCAATCTGTGCAAGGCTGAGCCAAACCGAGCTGGGCCGGTCCGATTCGAACCAAGCTGGGCTGAGCCGAGCAGGAACGAGCCGGGCCGAACGGAGCCGAGCCGGGCCGGGCCGAGCCCCCGCGGCCGGGCCG
>VZSE01007447.1:164782-272607 GCA_013398275.1 Promerops cafer
GCAGCGGGCGCGGGCCGCGCCATGGCCGCCAAGGACAATCCCTGCAGGAAGTTCCAGGCCAACATCTTCAACAAGAGCAAGTGCCAGAACTGCTTCAAGCCCCGCGAGTCCCACCTGCTCAACGACGAGGATCTCAACCAGGTGGGATCTCACCCCAAAACCCACTGTTTTCCCCCCAAAATCCACCCCGGCGTCCCGCCCCCCTGCTCGCCCCTAGGGCGCCCTGGGTCTCCGTGTGGTGTCCGCTGGCCCCGTGGGTAGCCTGGGGTCCCACAGGTACCTTGGGAGTCCCCTGGGTAGGTTAGGGTCCTGTGGCTGTCCCGATGGATATTAAAGGGCCCCATGGACGTTCTGGAGTCCCATGGATAGAACAGGGTGCCACGCTTGTCTGCTGTCCCCATGGTTCGCACAGGATCCCATGGGATCCCCAGGGGTCCCACGGGGTGCCTGCTGGACACAGATATTGTAGGGTCCTGTGGGTGCCTGCGACTCCCATAGGTACCGTGGGATCAGGGCAGGGATGCTGTGGGGTCCCATGGATAGCACAGGGACCTACAGGTATCCCTATATTCCATGGGGTGTTGTGGAACTCCAAGGGTGCTCCCTGGTCCCATAGGGTATCTAGGAGCGCCATGGGGTGTTCGCTGATCCTGCAGATAGCCCAGGGACCCACAAGTATCCATGGATTCTGTGGGGTGTTCAGGAGCCCCACTGGTGCGCTCTGGTCCCATAAAGCATCCAGGAGTCCCATGGGGTGCCTGCTGACCCCACGGATAGCACAGGGACCCCCATGTATTTGTGGATCCCATGGGGTGTCCAGGAGCCCCGTGGTTGCTCTCTGGTGCCATAGGGTATCCAGTGATTGCAGCGGGTGCCCGCTGGTCCGATGCGCAGCGTGTGGTCTCTTGGGGTGCCTGCTGACCCCACGGACAGCACAGGGACTCACAGGTATTTGCGAAGCCCATGGGATGTCCAGGAGTGTCCAGAGATCCCATGGGATGCCTGCTGACCCCACAGATTCCCAGGCGTCCCACGGAGCACCCACAGTGCCCGCTGGTCCCTGAGGCCATGGCTCACTCCAGTGCCACCTCCCCTGGGGCCTCACGCCCTGAGGCCATGTGGGGCCCCGCACCAGCACTTGGGGTGATCCCGTCCCTTCTTGGGGTGCACGGCAGCAGGTGGGGAGTGTCCCGTGAGCTCCATCAGGCGATCAAGAAAGTCCTGGGAAAAACTCGGTTGAAAACAAAACGTCCCCTCCTGGACGTGCGGAACATGACCCCCCTGCCTTACAATCTCCTGCTTTCCCGGGGACATGGGAAGGGGACCCCAACCCCTTTCCGGAGAGGGTTCAGCCCTGGGGGGCTGCCAGGGCCCTTCCTCCTCTTCCTCCTCTTCCCTTCCTCCTCTTCCTCCTCTTCCTCCTCTTCCTCCTCTTCCTCCTCTTCCTCCTCTTCCTCCTCTTCCTCCTCTTCCTCCTCTTCCTCCTCTTCCTCCCAGGCCTCACGCAGGCCCAAGGCCGGCGCTCCCATGGCAGGGGGTGTTTGGGGCATGGTGGGCGTTTTTGGGGTGCAGGGACCCCTCCGTGGTGTTGGGATGAGGGGAACAGGGCCGCCCTCTCTCCTCCCACACCTTTCTGGGCCAGGGCTGCCATCCCCGCTCCCGATCCTATTATGGCAATGAGATCAGACATATTGCTGCGCTCGCTGGGGGGGCGGCGGAGGGGGGGGCATCGTGAAATCTGAGGGCTAATATGGAAAAAATGTAACTGGAAAAAAATGCCGTGGTGTGTGCGGGAAAGGGGCGGGCGGCGCGGAGCGTCGCGGCCGTGCCCAGACAAAGGAGCCGTCCCGGAGGGGGCTCGGGAAGAGCCCCCCGCTCCCGGCCGGCCCCTTCCCGCTGCCCGGGGATTGCGCTGCCTCCTGGTGCAAAGCTTACTTACTTTCCTTGGGGGGCTCAAAGCATCGCACGCAGCCCACCATAGTGCCTGCCTGCCCTGCCACGGGGGCCACCCACCTCTTTGGGGACCCAGGGACGTGTTTCGGGCAGCCCCTCGGTGGCTTTGTTCCCGTCGGGATGGTGGGTGGCCCTGGGGGGCTGCCCCCGCGTCCGGTTCCCATGGGGTGGGGGTCAGCCCCGTGGCCGGATCCAGGCCCTGCGCGGGGGGCTCGGGTTGGGAAAACGGCGCAATCCTGCTCGGCTTCTCCCTTGCAGCTGGGGTGAAGTAATCCCGCTTCCCAGATAAGATGGTGGCTGTGGTAGTGTGTGATGCACGCACGCACCTCCCGCCCTGCCCACAGCTCCCCGTGCCCAGGAGCCCCCCCGACAGCGGCCACCCCGGCGCTGCCCCGCCACCCTGCCCGCCTCCCAGTTTGTGCCCCGTTTCACAGCCTGGCTGGATGTGGGGGTGTGCTCGCTCCGGAGCACACCCAGGAATAACGGTTCATTTAACAGCTCTGAATGTTTCTGCCTTTTTACTCAAACATTTTAAGGTTGGGTTGGGCTGGGGGGTCCCACTCTGCAGCGTGGGGGCTCAGTGCCCAGCATGTCCTGCTCGCTCTGTGGACCGGGACAGTGTTGGTGATTACCTAGAGTCAGGCTAGAAAAGTCTTTTGGAGTCATCTGACCTTTGTACTTGGCTTGGAGGAAAGGTGAAGGTACTTCACACTTACGCACTTGTGTCTCTTTTGGATTTTTATTAGATAAAAATACCTGCGTGTGTGTCAGGAGCTGCCCCCGCTACTTCCCGGGATGCTGCAGGGCGCTGGAGCCGCTTGGGGCAGAGACCCAGAGTGTGTTTGCACAGAGTCACAAGTATTCAGTGGTAGTAGTGGATTTCCGTCGTACTCGGGAACCGGCTTAGGAATGGGGCTGGGAGGGGGGAAATCCAGCCCCAAACATCAGGATTAATGAGCTGGAGTTCTCTAATAATAATCAGACTTAGCGCTTCCAACTTCAAAGGGCTGTGCGGACGCTAAGTCCCTAATCCCGGGAGCGCTGCATTCACGAGTTGTTTTTGTGCGTGGCTGTGCTGCCGGACGGGGCTCGGTGTGATTTGGGGCAGCTACATGTGGTCCCACCACCTGTTGATGTGACTGTCCCCTCCCAGGGCTGCAGGTGGGACGTGATGTGCCCTTGCCCCCCCACCCCCAATCTGTGTTTGACCTTCTGGGGTGCCCACACAGCATGGGAAAAACTGGGTCAGTCAGCGCAGCTGTTCTCCCTTTGGGAAAATCTGTTGCTGTGGGTCGTGGGCTGTCAGATCCCTTGATCCTGTGTGGTGGCAGGATCTGGCTGCTCCGCTGGCAGACATGGTGCTGTTGGTGGCTGTGTCCTGGCTGTGCCACCCACCTGTTGCCAGCTTGTCTTATGCTGCTCCTTTCCCATCCAGGGAGAAATTCCCTTTTTGTGGGAATTTCCACTTTCCTGGCAAGACATGCCCATGCTGGCAGTGCACGGTCCCCCTGTAACCACCTGCAAACCTCATATGGAACTCGACTTTCCAGAACCTGCCCTGGGAAGATGGATGGTTCCCAGGGTCCCCCTCCTGTCTCCAAGAGAAAGCCAGCTGGTCCAGTGGGACCCTTTTCCCAAGCAGCCACCCAGGGCTCTCCTGGTGGTGTCCCCGTGGTGTCCCTGCTCTCCACGCTGGCTGCTCCAGGCCAATCCATGTCTGCACACACATGCCCTTGGTCTGTGAGATGAAGCCCCCAACAACATGGGACAGGCTGGGATTTAACCTCAAAATTTTGCCTGGCCTGAATTGGAAGAAGAGCAGAGTATAAAACAGTTGCTTTTAATTTTCTCCGTACATTTGCTCTCTCGGGGCGTGGGGACTGGCACAGATAGAGGAATTTGAGGACGTCTTTCCAGCTACCAGTGTCTTTTTTTTCCCCCCTTTTTTTCTTTTTGTTAGAGATCATGGCATAGATGCCCAGAGGACCACCCAGTTAGAAAATAGAGCTCGAAGACTTTTCCCACTGCCTCTTCCTGTGACACCCCTGCCCAGTGACAGGGGGTGGTTATTTCCATCTCTTCTCCATTGGACATTGTCACTTTCCTACTGTTCTGGATGCTGAGCAGCTGGTGGCCAGCAGCCCTGAGGCTGGAGTGTGTCACGTTGGGTCGCAGGCTTGGCTTTGCTCTGGGACATTGCATCCATGGGGCTGGGATGCCCTGTGCTGCTTGGGTCTTGTCCAAAGGGTGACAGGGTGAGGGATCATGTCCGGGCCATACTTTTCCCTCCAGCCCTGTTTCTTTTTGGGAGGAAAAGCCCCCATTTTCCTGGAAAGCAGCCCCCGCGCTTGCATTCCCTGCTCCCCGCTGCTTGTATCATGCTGCAAAAATTTGCCTCTATTTGACTGATTATTAGCACTGAACAGGGGGAGATTTCTCTGCGAATGTCAAATTTGCCTCCATCGGTGGCTCTGGAGGGCAGTGACTTGGGGGACACAGCCAAGGGGACTTGGGGGGCAGGGTCATGGTGTCTCTTCCCTATGGGCAGCATCCCATCCTTGGACAGTGACGTGCAGGCAGGGAGGGCAGCAGGCACTCGGAAGCTGTGTTGGATGCTGGCGTTGATTTCGGGTGCACTTGAACCTCTGCCTGGCCCAAGGGAAGGGACGTGGTGGCGCCTTTGGGTGCTGGAGAACCGTCCCCTTTGCTCACTCACTTGCCTGCTGGGTTTTTGCATGGCGCCACACCTTATCTGCGCTGGCACCCAACAAAGTGATAAACCCCCTCTCCAGCACTGTGGAGAGATGTTGTGGCTTCTCCCAGGCGCTGAGGAAGGCCAGTGGTGGGAAGTGGTTAGAAACACCTTGCTCGCTGCCAGCCACACCGGCTTCGGGGCTGCTCGAGGAGGAGCTGGAATTGCAAAGTCCATTCTGTCCCGCTTCGTTTTGCTGCTGCTTGACAAATTCCCTGTGCGTGCTGCAGCCGGCCTCGGCCGGCTCTTGCTCCGACTGCCCCAGGCGGCGGCAGCGCTCGGACCCAGGCACAGCCCTGGGACCAGGGGTGTTTGCAGAAGGAGGCCGGCTGTTTGCATGAAGGGTGAATTCAACCTTTCCCCTTCCTGTTCCTCTGGTCGGTCGGTCACTCCCACTGCCCACACAGCAAACTGTTTGGGCAGCTCTGTCCTTTGGGATTTGCCGACTCCTGGGTCAGTGCTAGCAGTGTGCCAGGAGGGCTGTGCCACGCACAGTGCCCACCATCTGGCCCATGGCAGTGGCACTTGGTGCTGTTTGTGCCCCAGGTGCAGTCTGTCCAGTCTGGTTTGGCCTTGTGCTGCATGTGGAGATGTGTTGGTGGTGAAATCCTGGCCTGGGATTTGCAGCTCTAGCAGTGGCCTACTCATGCCTGCCTTGTGCAAATGTGTTAGGCAGAAGAGCAGGATATGGATGGAGAGGGGACTCTACCCATCATCCAGGGTGGCCTCCAGGAGCTGCCCAGCTCTTGTCCTGGAAAAAGCACTGTTTGGGCTGAACCCAGGGGCAGTGAGCAGCCACTTGGGTGAGGAGCTGGGGGATGGTAGAGTGTTTTTGCTTCAGGAATGGATGTGGATGCGCAGAGGCAGCACTGCAGCCTCCATGCTGGGGTTTGGCATCAGCAGGTGACAGACAGCAGAGGGGAAATGTTGTACAGGCAGGGAAACAGGGATGTAAGCAGCTTAACTACTGAGGCTGGGCTTCATCCCGGCCTTTGGGATTGCTGCTGGAGCGTGGGTTTGCACAGCAGTGTTTGCGGAGCCTCCTGACAGCCGTGGTCACAGGTCTCTGGTGGGTCTCCATCTGCCATCCCCCTGGGAGCACACAGAATGTCAAGTGATGCCTGTCTCTCAGTTCCTAGAAGCCGTGCTGTGGGCAGGAGCGCCTGCTTGGGTATCACATCCCATTCCCTCCCTGAACAGCGTGTCACCTTCCCCATTCCTGCCGAGTGACGGCTGCTCCGACTCATCCATCAGCGATGTTCTCTTGGCTCCAAGGTGTGCAAAACTGAGAGCAGAGTGGAGCTGAAAAGGCCCAGATTTCCTATTTTGAGGTTGCAACCACAGTATTTGTGGTGACTTTCTCCTTGAACTGTGCCAGAAGTGGGTCCCTGTCTCTGGGGAGCTCTGAGTGGATCAGGAGACAGTGCACAGGCAACGATGACCTTACTGTCCCCCTCTGACTGGATGAGAGCTGTCACCCCGTTGTGCTCCCCTGGGTGTGGGAAGCAGCAGGCGCTGCTGTCAGAGAGGCTCCTTTGGTGAATATTGGGGCTGACCCATAAAGGTGATGGAACAAGTTCCACCGTGGATTCACCCACAGCCTGGGTCAGGTTGGGTACGTCATTCTTTTGTGGGGCTGCTGGATGCCCTGCCATCACTTCCCAGGTGCACAGGGCTCCCTGCTCCCAGTGCTGGAGGCAGAGCCTAAAGCTCCAATGCAGCAATCCATTTTTCTTCCCCTTCCCGCTCAGTTGCCAAGCCTGAACAAAACAAGCCCTGCCTCCACCCGAGACAGGCTGATTACGTCTGCCGGCAGCCTAAACAGATTATCCCTCCCGCCACGCGCTCGGAGCCAGGAGTCTCTCCCGGCAATGGATTCGGACTTCCCTCAGAGCGTGTGGGGGTGGCTGGACACTGGCTGTGGGGGCATCCCAGCCCACCCAGGTGTCCAGCACCCCAGTGGTGATGCGGGTGCTCTGCCATGGGGTTGGGTCTGGACCCTAAGAGGGGATGTGGATGTTGGTACAGCTCTCCTATTCCTCCTTGTGCAATGAACTCCTGCAGCACTGTGGGGCTGGCACGGTGTGGCTCTGCTGGGTCCTGCGTGCCTGGCTGGTTTGCGTGGGGAGGAAAGAGCTGAAGGTACCACCAAAAACATAGGAGGTGTGAAAGCCTGTCCCAAAGGCAGCTGGTTGGTGTCACAGCCCACCTCCAGCCCTGTGACTTGGCGCTCCGTGGGCTGCCACGCTCCTGTGACCCATCCTGCCCTCTGGAAGCTGGTGCCCTGTGTATCACCCTGGGCTTTGGAAAGTGCTGAGTGGTTCTGCATGTCCTTCAAGCCCAGTTCCCCGTCTGCTGGGAATTGTGTTCCCAGTGCTGGTGGAGCTGGTTGGGGTGGTTTGTCCATGCCTGGGCAGCATCAGCACAGCAGCCTGACAGCTTTGTGTAAACCCAGCTGGGGCCGCTTCCTTCTCCGCTTCCTCCCACCCGCCGTGCTGCTGGCGCTGGGCTGGAGGCAGCGTCCTTCCCCTGGATGCACTGTAGGCCCGTGGGCTGAGGAGATGGAAGCAGTGGCTGGAACAGCGACCTGAGAGGCAGGTGAGGTGCTGCGGGTGCCCCACAGCCCAGCTCCAATGTCGGATCAAAGGTGGGATGCGATACCTGGACACTCCCAGAGGTGTGACAGGAAGCGGAGTGGTGACGTGGGGGTGTTTCTGCCTGAGTCAGCCTCCAGCAGTCCCACGGGATCGGATGGAACTGGGCACTCTGGGGCTGCAAACTGGCCGCACCTCTCACGTAATGGTGGGGTGAGCGTCACCCCACCCCAGCTCCATCAGCAGCTGCTCTCCACTCTGCTTTCCCACAGCATTTTGTGGCTCACCCTGCGGCCAGGTACCTTCTGGATAAAAGCAAAGCCACTCACCCGGTGCCTGAGCCCCCTGTGTGGCTGCTACCTGTGGAGAAACTGCCCTTTGGATATCACCGGAGCTGCCGGGAGGCAAACAGGGCCCTGCATGGTCAAAGGTATCCTAGGAACCCTGGAGTTGCTCTAACACCATCCCTAAATGTGAGGTTGGACAAATCTCCTTGGAAGAGGGAATTCTTTGCTCTGCTCTGAGTTCTTGCTCAATGCTGGTTGTTGCATTTTCCTCCTCTTGAGGAGCTCTCCAGAGGAAGCTGAGCCATTAGAAAGGACGTGTGATTCCAGCTCCATCCTGGTGCTCCAACACCCCCCGGGACCTGCCTCCCACATCAGGTTTATTTGAAACCTTGCTTCAGCAGGGCTGTTCCAATGCAGGTGTGATGAGCTTATTTCAGACACTTCATGTGCTAATTCATATCCCTTTCATTTAGGCTTGTATCTCTCTGGGCATTTGCTTGGTTTTAGCAGGAGCTTGTTTTGGTTTGGCTTTAAAAAGCGCTGCTGCGTGTTCATTTGTTGATGGGTGGAACCAGGCTGCCCACGCTGCCTGGCTCTAATTCATACCTTTCAGCTGTTTTGGTTTCAATATCTGGAATTGGATGCTTCTGCCAAAATAAGTGTAGCCCACTGGTGGTTTTTTTATGACGCTGGTACAGAAATGACCATGCTCTGTGTTAAGGGTGTGTATTTCAGGTGTTTATTTACAGACTGTTTGAGCTAAAATTGGAATGGCTGAAGGCAGAATAATGTCTGCTGGGGGGTGTGAGCCAGGCTGAGGTAGGGCAGGACTTCATGCCTGTAATACAGGGTTAAGGCTGCTTGCTGCTGGCCCTGGTGATGATGTCCCCTGTTGGTTTCACGGTTACTTTGTCCCTGGTATGTCACTGTGACCTGCCTGCTGCTTGTCACACAGGCTGGATGCTGTGGGGTGCTCGGCATGGCTGGGGTGGCTGCAGTGCTGTGGCTTGCGTCGGGGAGAGTTTTTGCACGTGGGGCCTTGCTGGGTTGAGCACTTGGTCTTGGTCAGGAGCTGTGCTGGGGCACCGAGAGGAAAACCGGGGGATGGAAAAACTGGGGATGGAGGAGAGCTGAGCTCTGCCCGCAGCTCAGCATCACCGGGGTGCTGCCTTGGTGTAGTGGTGCCAAGCGTTGGGGATGTCACGTGCTGTTGTCACTGTCATCCTCTTGTTCCTGCATGGTGGAAGCCACTCCTAAGATCCTCTGAAGCCCCAGTTGCTCAGCAGTCACCCCAAGTTCTCTCACGAGAATTTGGGGACTCCGCTTCCTGTCACAGTGACCCATTGAAGGGTCTCTGATGGGTCATCATTAGCCATTTGCAATTCTGCTTTCCCCCTGTAAAACACAAGAGACATTTGGGGTGTTTGGCTCTTCCCAGGCCACGCGGGTGGCCGTGGCCACATCCCAGCATGGCGGGGAGCGTTGGGATCCCCCGCTCCGAGTCCTCCCATCGCGTGGGCACGGATGCGTCACGGGCGGCTTTGGGTGGGGGCGCGGGGCGGGGTGTGCCGGGGGAGTGGCAGAGCCTGGCTCACCTGCAGGGCGCTGGCAGCGTGGGCGGCACGGAGACGGGCACAGAGCTGGGCACAGAGCAGTGCCGGGCAGCTGGAGGTGGCATGGGGGCCACGGGCGAGCAGGGCACCAGCATCCAGGTGAGCTGGGCAGGGGTGACGGGGGGCTCTGGGCCCTTTGCCAAACACAGGGAGGGTTGTGGTGCACACAGGTGCCTTACTGTGCCCCCAGTGTGGTCGTGGGAACAGGTGTAGGGGTACCCTGGGCCCCCCTAACTCCCCCAAATTGGATCCCAATCCAATGTGCTTTGTTTTCATTGGTTTAAACCTCATTTAAAGGGGAAAGGAAGGAAGGTCTTCTCAAATCATATTTTCCCAGCTGCTGGGAGAGCAACACCTCGAGCTGGTATGTCATGTTGTGGAGGGGATAAGAGATTTTGTTATTTCTTTTCACTTTATAAACAGTAAAAGGTCTCCTCCGGCGTGTTTCCAGTTTGCTTACTCAGTGCTTCATGAATTTGACAGTTTCTGGTGCATAGGCAGTTTCTTCTATTGTTTGCAGGGATTTTTCCAGAGGGGAAACTTTTTTTTTAACATTACAAAACCACAGAAACTGGCAGGAGGAATCTAGGGGAGGTACTGAATTGGAAACAGTTTTAAACTTTAAGGAACAGAAAAGAATGAAAGCAGTAAGATTAACTGAATCAGTTAGAGAAGAGCTGGGAGTGTGTGTCCTTGTGACTTTTTGGCTGGGGCAGGATGGACGTGCATGGATGTTCCGTGGTGGAAAGCAGTGTTCCCAGACCCAGGGTCTCCTGGAGCTGGATCTGCTCTGGGTTTCCTCCCTCCTGGTCTGTCTTGGTATCTGTGGAGCTGCCTTGCTGGTGTGGCAATGTCTTGCCACTCTTGCAGCAGGATTTGGCCCCAGCCCTTGCCAGGTGTTGGCTCATCGTTTACAGCTTGACAAGGCAGCAGGAGCGGTGCCTGCAGGACTTTGCGTGGGAGGACATGCCCGGTGCCCATCCCCATCCCACTGCTTGCCGTGGTGTGGGTCAGCTTCACCCTGGCCACTTCTACATCCGAGCCACTGGTGGAAAGAGCCTGGATATTTTTTTTCCACTGACATACGGCAGTACTGCAAGGTTCTTTCCGAGTATTCTTTCCCTTTCTCTTCCCGGCTGGCTGAATGAGCTGTTTTCCCTCCTCCTGGCTCTGACCTTCCTGTGTGCTCGGCCCGCGGCCGCTGGACGCTGCTGGCGGGGGGAGCGGGCTGGCAGGGGCTGCGCCTGCGGGGAAGCAGGAGTTGGATGTGCACAGCACGGGAAGCGGCTGGGAGCTGGAGAACTGCCAGCGCTGGGTAGTTTTTCCTCTCTTAATTAAAGAACGGAAAACATCGAGCTCTCCTTTGGAGTGTGTTTTTGCTTTGGAGTAGAGGCACGCTGCCGATGGCGACGGGAAGAGCCGTGGTGGGGATGGGCTCTGCCGCTCGGCAGCACCCGGGAGGTTGGTGCTCTGGGCACGGTGCCATGCAGGAGCAGCTGTGTTTGGAGTTTGTGGCTGGGATTTTGCCTCCTCCTGAGTCCTCGTCTCAGTCCCGTTGGCACACAGTGTGTGTCACACCACGGGTTGCCATCAGACACCACGTTCCCTGCACTGGGAAGGCTGAGTTTGCCTGCGTGCAGGAGGCTGAGCTCACACAGCTGCCTTCGTGCTGGGGCTGCTGCAGTTTCCCGTGGTCCCTGACCATCGATTCCCTGTGGTGCTGCTCCATGTTGAGCTGTTTTCCACTGTGCGTGAGTGTTTCTCTGCTGTTTCTTGCAGGCCAAACCCATTTATGGTGGCTGGCTGCTGCTGGCCCCAGAAGGAACGGACTTTGACAACCCCGTCCATCGCTCCCGGGTAAGTGAAGCTGAGACATCCCCTCCTCATGACGTTGATGGGGGTGGCAGGAGGAGCAGCAAGGGCTGTCCCTGCCCATGGGGGGTGGCTGTGACCCTGGGAGTGCTGAAGGAACCTCCATGCACCCATCACCTTGTGCAAACCAGGAAGCTGGGAGATGTTTCTGGCAGCAAGGCTGGAATGCCTTCTCTGGGATGCAAGGTCTCCCGTGCTGGGCAGCAGCCTGGGGCACTGCAGGTGCGGGTCACGCTCAGTCTGTGCAATTTTATTGCTCGTTGCATTTGCTTTTTGATGTTTTGATGCTGCTCTGGTTTGCCTGACACGTGCCATGCTGCCAGGAAGGCGCTCAGGCCACTGGGGTGTGGGCTGTGTGACTCTGAGCTGTGCTGTGACCATCAGAAAGGCTCCCAGTTTTCCTTTGGGGCTTGGAAACTTTATTTTCTGCAGCTCATCATGTGTGTGCCCAGAGCTTTAGAGGGAGGCTGCATCCCATCCCCTAGTGTGAATATGTCAGTGTCAGGCAGGTCCTGCAGCAAGGAAGGAGCTGAGTGGTGGTTCCCATTTGCTATAACCCTGCAGAGCTCTGAAGCCAAGTGCTGGCAGCAGGGACCTGCAGACAGAGCAGGACACACTCAGCTCCTTCCCAAAGGGGTTTTCTCATGCCTGGCAGAAACAACAGCATCCTGTGGGGTCGGAGAATCCCCCACTTTCCTGTCCTGGAGGGTGTGAGGCTCAGAAGGATGTGGCCAGGATGATGTCCTTTCACTGCTAGCTTGTGACAAGGACTTCCAGCCTGTCCCCAAGCTTGTCTTGCAGGGAGCTTGCTGCTGAGGCTGCCAGGATGGGGCTGTCTTGTGCGTGGGAGGGATGGCAATGGTCCGTGAGCCCTCTGTCATGCAGCCAAAATGCTCTGGGAGCTGTTTGTAATAAAAAAATTGCTCCCAAATGAGCAAAAATTGGGTTCTGAGTTCAGCCTGGGGTATATGGGTCATTATTTGGAGTCACAGGTTGTCATAGGCTTGCTGGCCTGACATAAAGGGGACGTGGGACCCAGGTCTCCCCAGAACCCAGGCTGCCTGCTAAGCTGGGGCTTGTGGAGGTCCACAAGGTCCTGTGTAGTTCTGCTTGTCCCTGAGCACCCTGGACTTTGCCTGAAGGGCTGAGAAAAGTGAGATAAGAATTGCTGCACTGGGGCTATGAATCCAGGACCTTTTTTATTTCAGCCTGCTCAACCAGTTTTTGCTCTTGGCTGAAAACAGCCTGGCACACATGAAAAAAAAAAAGGCAGTTTTCCAGCCAGATCAGTTCTCCAATCTGATCTGCTGTGCAGCTGCAGAGGTAGCAGTGCCAGCATGGTACCAGGATTGCCTGGGCAGTGCCATGCCAGAAGTGCAGCCACCATCCAAACTGAGCTCATGGGCTGCTGGGGGACATCTGACATGACACCCTGTCACTCTCCAGCACTGGATGCTGGAATAGATGATGCAGGATGAAGCTGAGGGCTCAGAGCATTTAGTTTGGGGATCCTTCTGGTGTCCCCAGTATTTGTGGCATGAACCTGAGTCATGAGAGGTTTAGTTTGGATATTAGGAAAAGGTTCTTCCCCCAGAGGGTGGTCATGCACTGAACAGGCTTCCCAGGGGGTGAATGGTCAAGGTCCCAAGGCTGCCAGAGATCAAGGCAGTCAGCATTGGGCAATGTGGGCTGGTGCACACAGACCTTTGGCAGAGCCCTGCCAGCTGATGTGCAGCTCCAGTGCTCCCAGCAAGGCCCAGGGACTGGTGAGCACTGCCATGACCCTCCTCGATGTCTTCTCTTGCAGAAATGGCAGCGCCGGTTCTTCATCCTCTACGAGCACGGGCTGCTGCGCTATGCCCTCGACGAGATGGTGAGTGCTGCCCGGCTGTGTGCAGGCTCTGGGGATCAGCTGGGTTATCTGCTGCCCTTGGAGTGCTCTGCCAAGCTGGAGGAGAGTTGTGCTCACTGGGTTTGACTCTGTGCCAGGCTGGGTTTGTGTGGGAGCTCAGTGGACACTCTGCAGAGGATGGTGGGTGTTTTGGGGGCGTGCAAGTCCCGCCTGGCTTGGGATTCATCAGTTGCTGACAGATCCCACGCTGGCAGGAAGTGCTGGAGGGGGTCCCCAAGGTCGTTCCCCCTCTTTTTTGCCCAGTTTCCCGGTGCCAGCTGGGTTTTGGATGTGGTGAATCACCTTGGCAGCGTCCGAGAAGGAGGCCCTGCCTAGCGATGCCCGTGGAAAGTAGGTCAGCTGGAACACCTTCCCACTGCCTGCCCGCCCTGGAGCTGCAGCTTGTCACCAGCACTGTTCCCATTGGTAAAAGGGGATCAAAGGAAGGGAAACCCATCCGCTATGAGCTGCAAAGTGGGGCTGGAGAGCCCAGTAGGTCAATCCCAGGAGCACCCAGGACTGCTGATACATCCTCCTGGCTACAGGCAGCCCACAGGAGGGTGCCCAAGGCTGAGCAGGCTGGCACAGTGGACACCCATGTGCTGGGATCTGCCTGGGCAGGAGGCTCAGGAAGCCAGCTGGAGAGAGCACATCTGTGGGACAGGGACACCTGGGGACCTGTGTCTGTGGCAGGGAGGCTCCCTGCGAGGTCAGTGTGCCTTGGTCCTCCTCCAGTGCCTCCTGTGAGGGCACTGTGGAATGAGGAGGCACGGCGAGTGTGGCTCAGATTTCATGCTGTGTTTGTTTGTATTTTTACTTGGGGTTGGTCCAAGTGCCCTAAATAATTTAAATGGGCACTGGAGCAGTGGAGGCTTTAATACATTTTCAGTGTCAGCAACCTGGCTCTGCACTGGGCTGGTGTTTCCTGTCCTACACTGACAGGAGGGTGCTTTGTGTCTGGGTGGAGTAGGGAGATTCCCCAGTCTGAGGTAGAGGTGCAGGAATGCTGGGAAACACAATCTGGAATATGTTTTTGCTGTTTTGTATCCTGAGGAGGTTGACCTGCCCCAGGTTCCGCCGCATCTGGGCAGAAGCAGACAGGCAGTGCCCCAGCCCTGTGCCACAGGGGCTGGAGAGCACCCAGAGGACACCAGGAGCATCCTGCAGTTCTCCAGGCACCTGTTGGGCTTTTTCCCCTCAAGAAGGGAGAAAGTGGAAAAATACAAACAAAAAGGGAAGGAACACGTGTGCAGCATGGGATGGTGTCCTGGGCAGTGTGATACCACTGTGCTGGCTCCTGGACTCACTGCCCCGTGGCCGCTTGTGGTCTGATGGATCCCAGAAGGGTCTGGCCTTGTCATAGTCATAGATAGAGGAGACTGTCATGGATCCTTCCTCCTCACTGGGGTTTGACACATGGTATAAAAATGCCCTCCTGACCTTTCCGCCCCTCCATCTGTGCCGGCTCCTTGCCTTGTCCCCACCACCTCCGTGGCCTGGTGAGGAGTATCAGGGCTGGGGTCTCATCCAGGGGATGCCAGCAGAGACACTGTTTTTTCCATGAGGGATCCACTTTACAGTCCACTCAGGGATGATCTCCCCCCGATGAGCCCCAGTTTCTCTGCAGGAGCTGGGTGGGGGTCCCGTGGGAGCCTCGGCGCAGAGCAGCCTCTGGAGCATGCAGGAGCCAAGCTGGCCAGAGACCTCCCAGGCAGCTGCAGGCTGGGATTGAATGGCTCTGCTTGAACCTTTCAGACATTAATTTTGTGGGTTTGGCAATTTCTGCTCTTATTAAAAGTGGAATTGGAGGGATGAGTGAGCCTGGGAGGGGAGTCCTGAGCTGGTGATGCTGGTGGAGACATTCCTGTGCCTGGCCAGGGAGGTTCTGCTCCTGGCTCCCAGCAGGTTGGAGAGCAGTGGGGTGTGGAGGGGCAGCTCAAAGCGCAAGCCCAGGTTGAGGAGACCTCAGGGAGTCCCCAGAGATGCTGGTGCTGTGGTACTTGGAGACTGTGGAATGGGGCAGCATTGGGCACAGGGAGCCTTTTGCCATGGGGTGGGTAAAGTTTGGTGTTGGATTGGAGCATTTTGGGCATGGAAGGTGGGACAAGCAGGCACCAGCTGTCCTGCTTGTCCCGCTCTCTCCTGAGACCTGCCCAGGGATATCCCAGAGCTGATCCTGAGTCTGTGCTCCTGCTTGGCCACCTTCTTTGTGTGTCAGTTGTTCTGTCTGTCCTTGCTCTGCCATAGCTCCAGTCTGAAAACAAAATGAGTTCTGCATGATGGCCGCAATGGGGAGAATTTGCACAGGCTGTGGGCCTTCATCCCTCAGACAAGGCTGAGCTGCCACTCTCTCTCCCTGGGGTCTCCCTCTTTCAGGCTGGGTGCAGTTGGTGGCACCCAGATCCAGCCTGGCCACTGGGAATGCCCAGGAGATCCCACCCCTTCCCCTCTGCAGGGACCATGCCAGCAGCTGTTCCCAGCTCTGCCGAGCCCTGGCTAAGCCGAGCCTGCTCAGACGTGCAGAAATTCCTGCCTCCCAACTGTGGGTGGATGTGGAGGTTGTGCGATCACCTGGGGATGCCTTCCCATCTTGAACATCCATGATTGCACCCCGATGGTGGCTTGCTGCTGCTGTCTGATAAACCTTCGTGCTGCGCCTGATGATGACAGGGGCTGATGCTTCTCTGCAGCAGCTGGAGGATGACAAATCCACTTTTACTGAGGGAAAGCAGGAAAGAACAGGTTGGGATTGAGCTGCTGTGTTGTGAGTGTCCAAGGACAAGTTTCAGTTCTCCTGGTAAAACGCCCTGTGGTCTGCAGTGAAACCACTGCCATGGGAGAGCAGCCCGGCACCGCGGTGCTGGGGCAGCCCAGGAGGTTTTGGTTGGGATATGGGAGCTGCCACAAGAACAGGGCCGGGCTCAGGGGCCAGAGGCAGCGAGTGGCAAGTGCAGAGCTTTTGCCTGCTTTTGTTTGGATTGCTGCGATCTATAATTAGCGGCCGAGGTCTCTGTAAATAGAGCCCGTCTGCGTGGGAATGGAAAGGCAGGAGGGGCTTTGCAGGGATGGAGAGCGCTGCCATGTCCCTCCCTGTGCCTGCAGGTGGGCCCGTGGCCTCAAGCACTGCCTGGGGATGGATCCAGCCCCATGGCTGGGGCAGGTCAGAGTGGGTCTGGATCTCCAGGCCAGCTTCTTAATGAGTCACTGCGTGTCCAGGGCCAGGCCTTGTCTCTGTGCCTCAGTTTACCCCTGTGCCACTTCTCTTGAGCTGGGATTTATACTAGGTTGGTATTTTGCATCCTGCCTGGGGGTATTCTTGTGTCACATCAGGCTTCCTTTTGGTAGCTGAGACTATTAATTTAGAGGTTTTTTTGCTTTGTGCATATGCTGGTTTGAAAACAGGACAGAATTCAGGCTTGTCTGGGAGCATCTCAAACTTCCTGGTGCTGTGGATGAGAGGCAAGGTGAGAGCATCTTCTGGATGGGCTGTTTTAGTTTCCCTGCAGGGACTCAGGAGGAGCATCCCTGGGCACGACATACCTATTTTGCAACAAACTGACCTCAGTCTGTGTCTGGCACGTCCCAGCTTGATGAACCCTATCTCTACCCTACCTGTTACTTGCTGGAGTCAAATTGGGAAGGGATCTAGGAGGATGCTTGAACCCGTAGTCAGCCACCTCAATACCTGAGTTTGCTGGGGTTGGGTGGTTGTGTCCTCCATGGTGGTGTTGCAGACCTTTCCTGAGCTGGGTGGTCCTGCTCCTAAATCAGAAACTCAGATGGATCATAATGTCATTAACCTCAGTACAATGGAGCAGACATGCCTAGACATAGGCTCCAGCCTAAGATGGCAGGGAGGGAGGTCAAGAGGGAGCTGGGAGCTGATGGGACTGGGGTGGGATGAAGAGTGAGGCCAGCCTGGCGTCTGGGAATGGTTAGGGGAACAGTGGGACCCCTGGGCTGGGTATATAAATAGGAGAAGAGAGGCCAGCTCAGAGGTGGGAGGTCTGGCACTTCACAGCAGGGCTGTGGGGTCACATCTGGAGACCTGCTCGGCCCCAGGCCCCACTCCTGGCCACAGAAACCTAAGGAACTGATAAATGAGTAAAAAGGGAGAATGGTGTAAGCATTGGTGGCAGCTGGAGGGGGATCAGAGGAAGGAATGCGTGCTTGTTGATGCTGTGATCCACAGACCTGTGTAATTATTGTTTCCTAATTCACCCTCCTCCAAACACCTCTTTATTGGGAGGAAAGGGGCATTTTAAAATGTCACTGTCAGCAGAGCTGCGCCGCATTGATTTTCATTGTAGTTACCTCCTTTGTCATCTGTATTGTTTTAAGAAGCCGAGAACCCGTGTGTGTGTTTTTTCCCTCCTTTTTAGATCAAAGCAGTTTACTTCAGTTTTGGCACAGAATTGAAATTCGTTGGCAGGGATTAAAAACGAACCTTAAACATCCTGGCCTCTCTGTCCTTACTTTTTCCACAAGTTTTGCCATTTAAATTTTTCCAAGCTCTCCCTGCCCCCCTCCTCCGTGGGAGCACCAGGCTTTACAAACCCCATTCCCCTCATCCCCAGTGGTTCCCCCCCATGGACACAATTTTGCCAGTGACTCTGTTTGCCAGATCAAGACTTTCAGTTTCTGTTTAGCATAAAAAGCTTTTGGCTTGAATCAAAGCATGTTTGAAATTTAAAGTAAGCAGAGACAGGAAGGCTGAGTGGGAGTGACTGTGAGGCTCAGACAGTGACAGGGACACCCCCATCCCTGTTTTTTTCCAAGACTGGATGTAGTCAAGTCAGGGTGGACCATGTGCTGTGAGGAGGTTTTATGTGGGATGTTTGGTGCGTATCTCATAGATGATGCAGTAGCAATAAGGTAATGATCGGAAAACTGGGAAGCAGAGATCTTTCTCCTTCAGGGAAGCTGGGCAGGAAAGGGACACCTGAAATCAGGGTGCAAGAGAGAGGGGACCAAGTACATCCTTGTGACTGCTCTAGAGGAGATGCAGAGACAGCACAAGTGCTGGTTACTCTGAACAGAACTCAGAGATCTTTGATGAATTTGTTGTGTTTAATTTTCAATACTGATTGGGGGGAAAAAGTCCATGAACCTACAGGGAGCCCTGGGAACTCATTCCCCGGGACATTGCTGAAGCCAGGACCAAGCAGCCTTGAAGGGGATGAGAGAAGGATACACAGATCTTCATTTGTGGTTTTATATTAATGTCTGTCTTGATGCTGATGCAAGTGTCATTACTGGGGTTGGGTGTGGGGACCACATAACGGTGACTTTGGGGTGTTCATGTCCTCCCATTTCTCTCTGCTCCACGTGTCTAGCCCCAGTTGCTGTGGGAGGTGGGTCCTGCTGTCAGGACACCCATGGGCTCCTCCAGGAATGGTTCCCTACATTTGCTGAACCCTCTTCTGTTTTATGTCTTTTAGTTTGGCTTAGTGTGGTTTGGGAAGGTAAAACTGCTGAGCTGCAGAAGGAGAACTTGGGAGGGGTCTGAGGGAACAGGAAGGTCTCCTTCAGAGATGGCTCCATCACGAGTCCTGGCAACTGACAATGGCCAGGGACCATCCTTGGGGCCCCAAAAGTGCCTGGGTTTAGTGTGAGCTTTGGAGAACACCGTTGTCCACATCCAAGCCCCCCTAGAAGGACATTTTGTGGCCGCAGGAGCCTCTCGGGAGAGGCCCCGGTGTGAAACAATCCACGGTGGGAGGTTTGGGAGTTAACAGGCAGAAAGGGGATGAAAGTGGAGTTGAAAGCTCGATGCAGCCAGTGACCTCCTAACACAAGCTGCTTTGATGACCTGGCCCAGGTGCTTCCTTCCTGGAAACAACACAGCCCCTATTGTCTTCTGCAGGACGAGCCACAAAGCTGGAATTGCTCTTAGGCTGAGCAGTGAGGACATGTTCAAGTGGCTCCATCCTTCTGCTTTTTCCCCACTTCTCGTCCCTTGGGACCTAGCAAAGACGTTTCTGTAGAAGACATGTGCCAGAGCAGCGAGGGAAGTGAGCTGGGGTTTAGATTGCATTTATCTTGGGGGGGGGCAGAGTGAAACAGGCACTTGTAGCAGCTGGAGTTCCTTTGTGACTCCTGGGCTTGTGGCTTCCAGCCTGGCTGCAGGCTCTTGGTGAAGGAAAAATTGTATCTACTGTAAAAGGTTAATGTGGAAATCAAGCTCTGATGGCATTTAGGAGAAAGGATGTTGGGGCTGGCGGTGAAATGACACAGCTAAGGCTGAGCAGTTACCCTTGCATGGGCCCCGTGGTCCCCCCAGGCAGCAGAGGAAGGGGCAGCAGTGGGTGTCTGATCCCAGTTCTTTCCAAGCCAGGGCAGTGCTGGGCTCCCAAGCATCCCCCAGTCCCTGGGTGGCTGTGCCAGTCCACACGTGAACGACCAAACCACTCAAGGAACCAACAAAACCACCATTTGTTGGCCCTGCTGTTGCTTGGTGCTGGGGAGGGGATGTGAAACGAGGTGCCTGCAGAACAACCGTGAGCCCACCAGCTGCAGCCATGTGGTGGGGATGGAGTCAGGTTTAATTCTTTCCAGCCCTGTTGTAGGCCACCAGATCAAGTCACTGAGGACCACCAGTGGGCTGTGGGCTGCAGGTTGGGTGATGCTGGGTAATAGCATCCCTTTCCCTGCTCCTAGAAGAAGCAGCATCCCAGCAGCTGGCACATCCCTGTTCCCGCTGAGGGTCATGAGGTATCCTGGTGTTGACTGGTGGGATTCAGTGCTGTAACAGCTCAGTAACAGCTCAGAGAGGAGGACGAGGACATGAATGGAACAAGGCAACAAAGCTGCTCCAAAAATCAAAGCGCATTCCCCCTTTTTTTCCCCGGCAGAGATCCTGCATTCATTGATTGTTGACATGACATATGTGGGTTGGAGAAAGGCAGCGGCAGCTTCTGGCAGGGGAGGAAGGGGCTGGGGGGGCCGGAGGGGCTCTGCAAGCCGAGATGCTGATTACCAGGGGCAGCAAATAGCTTGCAGCTGCCTCCGCTCAACACGCTCTTTGTGGCGCTTGCAGCCACTCTTTGGACGCAGCTATTTTTAATTTCCCCAAGCGCGCACAAAGCAAAGGGGGTGGGCGATGCCGCTGGCGTCCCCCCTTCCTGCCCCCCGCTCCCACCCCTTTCCCAGTCAGCCCTGCGCTTCCCGGCTTCCTCCCACCCTCCGGGGAATGTGGGGAGCTGCACTCCCTCTTTTTTGGTTTTCTTTTTTTTTTTTTTTTTTTGGGTCCGCGTTGGGAGCTGGCCTTGGTTTTCCCCCCACCCTGCGCCAGTGTGTGCGGGGAGCTGGGAAAATGCAGAAATAAATAAATACGCAATTAGGCAGGCGTCCAGCCGTGGAGGGGGGCGTGCTGCAAAAAGAGACTCCGGCCAAATTTTGGAATGCCTGAGAAAGCGGCTGGAGCCGTGGGCGAGCGCGGGGTTGTGGGCTTCCCACCGCCGCTCCCCTCCCGACGGAGAAGGGGCAGCTGCGACCCCCGAGGAGGAGGAGGTGGGAGGGTGGCAGCCCCCAGCCTTGCTCTTGTGGGGTTTTCCCCCCACTGGCACCTCACTGAGTCCAGGACAAGGCGTGTTTGTGCTGGAGCTGTGTGAGAGCTGGGGGTCTCAGCATGCTCTTGCCTCGGCTCAGGAGCGATTTTTCCACCAAAAGCCGAGTTGTGCCCTCTGTTCAAGCAGCAAAACGGTTCAGGGTTAATGAATTACTTATTTGCAGTCCTTGTTTCTCTGTTAGGTAAGGATTGGTGAATATGATATTTCTGCTTTATCCCAGGCATGAATTATTCATCAGGTTTGGAGGCTGTAAAAGGGACGTCAGGTTAAAACTTGCGTGGAGACAAGCTGAGGTCTTCAGTGAGGTTTTGTAAACAGCTTTTCTTGGGGTTACCAAGTGCAGGGTTTTTGCAGGAGTCTTCCCCCTTTGTCTGTGCTGTTTTAAGGCATTTCTGGTGAAAAATGAGAATTTCCAGGCAGATTTGATTATTGGTCTTGCTCATTTACTTACCTTGGGCTGCAAGATACAGAAGTAGAAAAATACTGTCAAAGTACTGTTTTTCCTTTATGCTGGACCAGGTAAACAGCATGTGAATATGTTCTTGGTAATACATATTTTTATTTTGCCCTATTTCTTCAAAGCTACAGAAGAGGTTCTTCCCTGCAGTCACTGAAGTCTGACTGCAAGTAGGTAACGAGATAAAACAGCCAGACAGCTTTGCTGAAAGTTGAAATTACCATAGGTAAATCCTGTGTGCAGCAACTTCGCTTACCCTTCACCTCCTTCCTGCAGGCTCTGACCCAGGAGCTGGTTTGTGGGAGTGTGTTAACAGGCTTGTGCTCTGCCGCCCGCCGCAGGCAGCGCGGCTCCTCTTGTGCTGCTGCAGGAGAGCAGGTCCAGGGGCAGAGGTGCTGCATGTGGAGCTTGGGGTGCTCCAGGAGCTGGGGAAAGCAGGTCTCACCTTCCATGGAGGTTTTTTGCCCCCTGTATTTTCCTGGCATGCACCCCATGGCTATGCCCTGTCTCTGCTGCCGTGGCACCCCTTGCCATTGGGCTGCAGGGAAGAAATCTTTCCCTGTGAGGGGGGGAGGCCCTGGCACAGGTTGCCCAGAGAAGCTGTGGCTGCTCCATCCCTGGAAGTGTCCAAGGCTGGGTTGGATGGGGCTTGGAACAGCCTGGGATAGTGGAAGGTGTCCCTGCCTATGGCAGGGGGTTGGAACTGGATGGTCTTTAAGGTCCCTTCCAACCCAAACCATTCTGTGGCATGATCCTGGGTGTCTTGGCTCCTGCACCCCCCAAGCCTTGGGTGCTGTGGCTCCAGGTGGCATAGCTGTGGGTCTCCATGATTTTATGGAGCCCTGGGAACCTGCAGTGAGGCTGTGGGCTGCTGTCCCACTGTGACCCATGGCTGTCCCCACTCTCCTCCCAGCTGCCTTTGCTGTGGGTGACTGGTCCTTGGGCAGAGGAGACAGAGGGAACAGGCACACAGGGTGGCTTTAGAAGTATCCCAGCAGCATGCTGAGCTCATACAGGATTTCCACCTGTTGTGATGGTGTGACTGGAGAGAAAGGTGGGGTTTTGGAGCACACCCAGCCTTGGCCCTTTCCTCCACATTTCATAAGCCCTGTTGTGATCGCATCAATAAAGTCACAGGGATCACCAGGGAGCTACTGGGATATAATTAGGGTTTTGGTTCACTTTCCTGGCTGCTTTCCTGTTAGGGGAGGGACAGCAGGGATTATGGATGGAGCAGATGTGTGGAGGGAGGGGACGTTTGGCTTGCATGGGTGGTTAATGCCATGTACAGGCCGATGCTGGAGGGGGTGAGGTCTGTCATTCCAGGCATGGGGCATGGAGAAACCTCTTGTGCTCATCTCCCTCACATGCACTAGCCCCAGATTGCTCCTCTCTGCTGGGATTGCACAGCTGCTCCCAAAGAAGGGGTTGGGAGCAGCACATGGCTGTGAACTCCCTTCTCTCCCTGTACTCCTCTGCAGCAGCCAGATGTGAGCAGGTTTAGGGAGAAAATGCTGCTACCCTGGGACGGTTCCAGCAGCCTCGTGTGTTAGTTATGAATTTTTCCTGGGCATTTAAAGCACTTTCTGCCCTAGGTGCCACTTGCTGTGAACCTGGTGGTGCCTGCCTGGCTAGGACAGCTCTTTGCTATCAGTGTCAGTGCTTCCACCACATCATACCCGTGGCAGCAAAGCCCAGCTCAAGCTGCTGCTGGGTGGTCTCCTTGCCCCACAACAGTCGTGTGTCCCTGTTGGGAACTTTTCTCCTTGGAATGCTCATATTTTGTGCCATTTGGTGGGATGGCCAATGGTCAAAGTTTGGGAAACTCTCTCCAGCCATCACCTTGGCTTTTGAAAGGTCTGCAGGGTCCAAGCTGGTCTGGAAGCTGCTGGAAGCAATGTAGAGTGGGTGTGGGGTGTTCTGTAGGGGTGTGGGATGCAGGATGTGGCTGCTGCTTGGTTGGCCAAGCCAACCTCTTTGGTTTGGGTTGGCCCTTGCACCTCCAGCTGCAGACCCCAAGCGCCCTGGGAGCCCGGCCTCCTGGTATTCCCAGCCCAGCAGGAAGCTCTGCAAAGCTCATAAGAGTGGCGCTGGGGAATAATGAGATTTCCAGAGTAATTTGGCCGGATTCAAGAACTTCCACTGAAGCATCTGCGCCCGTGGGAGTTGCCTCAGCCTCCGGTGGATCTGGTGCTGCTGATCCCCAGGGTTGTCGTCTCCTCCTCTGCAGTTGTTGAGTGCCAGTCCAAGACCCTGTATTGACAGTACTGGGGAGTGAAGGTGGGATACCCCACCACGGTGGCTGCAGGGCCTGAAATTATCCAGAGCTCCAGACCATGGCTCTTGGAGGTGGCTCTTCATGGCTGTGATGCTGCTGATGGCTTGGTCTGTCCCTGTCCCTTTGTCTCAGTGTCTGATTCCTCTGCTTGGTTGCATTTGCAGGAGAGGTTGTGGGATGGCTGGGGATGAGGAGACCTGTCCCTCCTTCCCCTTCCCCTCTAGGCTGGAAGGGGGATGGGTTTACTTAGTGGGAGGTACAGGGATTTGATTGATCTAATTTGCTGCTTTCCTTGGATGACAGTTACCTTGGTCATGTTCCCTCACCCCCATGAAGCAGAAATCCAGGTCCAGCTGTGGTGGAACAGGGCTGGCCAACATGAGTAGAGGTCATCCTGCCTCAGTCCAAGCTTTCCTCCTCCTGAGCTGTGTCCAAAACTGGCATCACTGTATGTATGACCATCTTTGTGTGTGGGTGACCTTAGGGAGATGTGGTTGCTGGTGTTTGGTGAAGCCCCTTGCTGATGTGGAGAGGGCCATGAGCATGGAGGTGGTGGTGAGCTCCTGCACATGTGTGCCTGGCACGTGGTGCAGGGACCACCTGGGACTCGTCTCCTACACCGAGGGGGTGGAGGATAAAGTTGACAAGGCCAATTTGGAACAGTGCAATTTAAGATTCAAGTATCAAGATGCAAATGAAGCCCATTTTTCCTTCCCGCCTCCAAATGACTGCAGTTCCCTCTCCAGGAAACTCCTGTCATGATCTCTGCACCAAGCTCTGGTCTGTCCGCGGTCTTGCCAGGTTTTTGCCATCGGGCTGATTACCATGACAATTTGCTGGAAGACTGCAGATATTTGCCTCCCCTTTGGCTGTTGTGCTTGTGCATCCAGGAGCAGGGAAGATGCCACGCTGGCAGCTGTGAGCAGATGGGGTCGGATCTGTTATCATGTATTCCTCCCACCCCCCTCCTCAGAGGGGAGGAAGACATTTTGCATTTTAAACGCATCTAAATCCCACAGAGCAAGAGGAAAGAATAACTATTGGGTTTGCAGGGCTGCAAGGTGGTGGCCTTTGGCACTGCAGGACTGGCAAATGCCTGTGGATTTCTGGGCTTCTGCTTTGGTCCTCAGAGATTTGGGACAGGGCTTGAGGGGATGCTCCAAGCTCTTTGTACAACGCTTGGCTTTTACTTTGGTCTGCAAACAGCCGGGACGGCAGCTCAGAGCAGCCTCTGGATACCCCATCCTGGTGGGACCTTGCTGTCCTTCCCGTCACGGCACCGATGTTTTGTGCATCTCTCTCCCTCTCCAACGGCATTGGAAGCGGAATGTGCGTATCCGTGGTTGCAAGCTTCCCTGAAAGGCTCCTGGATTTGTCCATGCTGCTGAGGATCAGACACCAGTGCTGAGGGAGCTTGAACCCACTTGGTGATCACCACTGGGTTTGCTGACCCTCCCTGCCCAGCACGGGTGGTTGTGCCAGGACTGGATACGGCTGTTCCCACCATGCACAGACCCCTCAGAGGCCGTTCAGCAGGAGAGAGGTTAACAGGAAGGAGGCAGGCTAGGCTCTGGCTGCCAGCTCCGACCCTGCTTTGGAGTGGGGAGCAGCTGGGAGCTGCAAGAGCAGTGCGAAAATAGCCTTATAAGGCCAAGAGGAGCCGGCTCCAGCCTCCGCACAGCCCCGGCCGGGCTCGCTCCGCTCCAGCACCCGCTCACCGGATGGGTGCCCGTGGGGACGGGGCTACAAATGGGATGTGTGGCCCCAAACTTGCTGCCTGGGCACCCCTGGGATAGGTGCTGCCCATGCCTGGCTGAGGTGGCACTGGGTGGGAGAGGAGCCCGGGGGTGCACCCAGCCAGTTGCAGGCAGCTCCTGGCCTCGCTCAGTGTTTAGACTTGCTGTCTGTGGACGTAAACACCGACTGCGCTTAAAAGCGGCCCCTGGCTGAACTCTCCTGCCCAGCCCCTGCACTTCACCCCCTTCTCAAACTGCTCCCCAGGGAAGAAAATTCCATCCCACTGGCAAAAAGGGGAGCTGATGTTGTTTTATGTCCTGGTGGAGGCTCAGGAGGGCTCTTCAGGGGCTGGCATGCAGGACAGGTGTGTGTGGCACTTGTTAACCCATCCCACCTCCTTGGGGTGGGTGACCTGGGGCAATGGGGAATTCCTTCAGCAAAACAAATCTCAGGAGCTGGCTGTTGGTACCTGTGATGAGCAAGCCAGGCTCAACAGTGGGGAAATCTGTAGTGGGGCTGGGGGAAGTGGCATTTGTGGCATTTATCCATTTGGGGGATGTTCTGCTTTGCTGGCTGCACACCAGGGCAAGTGTCCTGTCCCTTTCTTGTGCTGGCACAGGTTTGTTGCCAGTACAGAGGCACGTTGGCAGGTGCCAAGGCCACGTCTGCAGAGCACTGCTTGTGCCTCCATCTGTGAAAGGCGATGATGGCTTCTGGCAGGCTGGTGAATCCAGGCAGTGGTGACATCTGGGGGCATCTTCCCCTGTTTCTTGCACAGGGGCACAAGGTGTGAGTACTGAAGCACAGGGGACATGTGTTGCTTGATACCTCCCTGTGGATGTGGCACCTGAGCACGCGGTTTAATGGTGAACATGGTGGTGGTGCTGGGTTGGTGGTTGGACTGGATGATCCTAAAGGTCTTTTCCAACCTTTATGATTCTGTGATTCCCCTGCCAGTGGTAAAAACGTGTTTTTCCATTGCCTGGTGCATGGCCAGAGGTTTCTCAGTGGCTTTCACTGAGCAGTAGATGCTGATACAGGAAGTTTGTAGGTGAGAAAGGTGTGCTCAGGTGGCCAAGAGAAGATACCTGCCTCTTGCTTGGATGGCACAGGGAAAGCAGAGCTGCCATGGGCATGCGGGAGCACAACCTTCTGCTGCTTTTCGATGGGCGACTGCTCCAGTCCATCGTTTTGCAGAGCCCACGGAGGTTGTTTTCAAGAGCCTTTGTCTAATTTAATAAATCCAGGATGCTCAGCCTGCCAGCTGATCTATAAGTGTAATAAAATCCGCCCACCGCAGCGCTCCGGCCCCGTTGTGGCCCTATCGATAGCCTCGTGCCTGGTGGCAGGAAGCCCAAAAGGCTCATTAAAGCCCTGCTGCTGTGCCAGCCATGCTTGCCTGGCGCCTGGGCAGCTCAGGGCAGGCTGAGCCAGCCCTGTGTGTGTGCACAGAGCATCCCCAGCTGGGATTTGGGAGCTGCATCCCCAACTGGGATTTAGGAGGTCATGCCTCACCTTGCATGGCTGAAAAGGGGTGATTCTACATCTGAAAAGGGATCCTCTGCAATGACCTGAAAGGTGGTAGCCAAGTGTGGGTCAGTCTCTTCTCACAGCTAACAAGGGATAGGACAAGAGGGAGCAGCCTCAAGTTGCTCCAGAGGAGTTTTAGGTTGGATATTAGGAAAAATTTCTTTAATGAAGGAGTGGTCAAGCATAGGAACAGGCTGCCCAGGGAAGTGGTGGAGTCACCACCTCTGGAAGTGTTAAAAAACCACCTAGATGTGGTGCTTAGGGACATGGTTTAGTGGAGGACCTGACAGTGCCAGGTCCAGTGGGTTAACGGTTGGAGGTATTTCTACGATTCTATAGCTTTTCTAGGAGTTGGTGCTTTCTTGAGGGCCTCCAGGTGGGAATGGTGGATGTGGCTCTGGTTTGGGCTCCCAGTGCCATGCTGGTGCTGGGAGCTGTGTGTCCAAGCTCTGTGCCCTTGCCCAGCCATGGTTGTCTCCATGGTGCTGTGATGTGCCCGGGATGATGGGACAGTGAGGTCTTGCTCCCTTCTGTTTGCATCCTGCCTGGAGCACTGTGATCAGCTGAGCCCGGGCACTGAGATGGGTGAAGCTTTTAGCAAACACAGGAGCCGCCTTTGCAGAGCACTCGGGAGTGCTGCGAGTGAGCAGCGCTAGGCAGCCACCCTCATGAATATTTCAGCTGGGAGAATTAACATTTGTCAAGACACATTTATGGAGGCAGTGTGGATGTCTCTTCCCCAGGCACCGCAGGCTTGCTGCTGCTCCAGGGCAGTGCTGGGAGCCAGGGCAGAGCCAGCCAGACCCTGAGCCCAGAGTGGGACAGCAGAGCTGTGATCTCCCCTGGGACAGCCAGGCCCTGGTGCCAAGGCAACCAGCCCGCCATGCGAGATAGACAAATGGTTGTGGTTTTTTTTTTTTTCTCTTCCCCTCCTGGTTCTTGGCAGAAAGTAAAATGTCCCTTTTGTTTGGTTTCCTCCTCCCCCTGCCCCATCGCCTTTCTTTAAAGGTTGTGTTCCAGATTTCATCAACCCACGTTGTGTAATAGCCCCGGACAACGGGTTGGGCATTGGCCATGTCCCACTGAGGCCATGGCAGAGCCCCTCCTCGGGAGCTTGACCGTGGGGTTACCTGCTCCAAAACATCCTGTGTACAGCTCCTGAGCAAAGCTCCCTTGTATTTTGTATCAAGCTGCCATGATCCCCATGTGTTAGAAATTACAGGGAAAGTCCTTGGAAAAAAAATACAGAAATTTTTGAATCTAAATAATCCTGTTTTTCTGCCTCAAATAATTCTGTTTTTCTACCTCAGCCCTGCAATGCCTTATGGAAATGAGGGACTTTGCAGATAAACCTTTTTGATTTACAGCATCAGCTCCTGTACCTGGGAGTTCATCACCTGTGAAGCATCCAGCACTGTGCTGGAGGATGCAGTAATGCCCTGCTTGGGATTTCTTCCTTCAAGCTTCTAAGAGGTCCCCATTCTTTCTTTCCCTCCTTTCCACTGCCCAGGGAGGGGACTGCTTCAGTTGCTGAGCTCTGCATCCTAGGAGCATCCATATAAAGATCCCTGCACCTCATCCAGAGGCTGCTGATGTTGTTGATGTGGAGAGTCTGGCATGACTCATGGCCTGGGCACCCGGGGAGGGAGAGGAGGAGGAGGAGGAAGAGGAGGAGAGCACTCTATGGGCTTTGTGTGTTATGGAGAGGGGCGCTGTGAGCACGTGTGTGTGTCAATAGGGATCTGTCATTCCAGAGGGAAACAGCAACACAATTGTTTCTTGTCTCTGGTTCCTCTGGTGGTACTGGCAGCCTGGAGAGCTGTAGCTGCTCGTGTGATGCAAGTGCTCCTTTTCCTGTACTGGTGAGGGATGGGGGGACTGCTCAAGTGACTGGGCTGGAGGCACCTGGTGGCACTGGTGGCCTCAAGGAGAGCTGCTGCTGGTGATGGTGGCCATAATGGTGTCCTCTGCTTCCACAGAGGTACACCCTGCTGTGCTTCCACTCCTACCCCTAGTTAAATGACACTCCCAGCCACCAGATCCAGTTCTGGGATAGCTGTGGGCTCCATCCCATTGGCAGCAGCATGGGAGAGGGCAAAGGCAGGGCCAGCGCCTGGGGACGGGGCTGTCCCTCAGCTGGGGACTGGCAGCAGCCAGCAGCTGGAGCAGGAGCTGAGCCTGAGCATCCACTCCTGCCTCACCCAGGCATGAAGCCATCCTGGGGTCTGATGCTGGGTTCAGCCTTGTATCAAAGCATCTGCTCTTCCAAGGGCTGGTTGAAATCCCAGCCCTGTTGTTTTGGTGTCTCTGCCATGCAACACCTCTCTGCTTCTGCATTTATTTATTTATTCCCTTCCAGCTGCTGGAGCCACACAGTCCTCACCTGGCCAGGGACCAGCTTTGCTTATCCTTCCCCAAGGTTCCCCAGCCTTGAGAAACCCTCCAGCCCAGAAACAGGTGCTCAGAGGTGAAGAAGGGGTCCAAGCCATCTCCTTTTCCTTGGTGGAGTTTGTGCGCACACACGCGTTTCCACCAGGCAGCATTTGCATTTTGCTTCTCTTCAAAGTGCCTATGCTGCCTCCAAGGAAGGAAACAAATGGTGTAAAGGAATTTACATCCCAAGTGAGCGAGGCTGCTGGTCTGTCAGGTTTCATCTGCTGCCGAGATGTGTGGAGGTGCAGGGGAGCTGCTGTGGGATGGAGGGTTCATCCCTGGGGCTCCAGGTGGAAGAGGATCATTCCCAGCTTGGTTCCCAGCTCTTTCCTGGTGTCCTGGCTCGCAGGTGTGGTGGGGGATGGAGACCTATGTGTCAGGCTGTGCAAGATGCCAGCATTCACCCTTCACAAGGAGGGCTGAGTGGCAAAACCACTTTTCAGGGCCAGCCCCCAAACCGGCTCCTCTGCTCCGGCACCCTTTGGTCAGGCCTGGGTGTGAGCAGCAGGAGCAGCCGCCCTGAGCTGCCATGGGGTTGGAGGGTGTTGGTTCTTCCTCTCCTCCTGTGCCAGCTCCCTGCCAAATCCCTCTGGGGCCTCACAGGGAGTCAAGGACTGAGTTGCCCAGGATCCCCTGTGGGACTGGGGCTCCCTCCCTCCTCACCTCCCTGTCCTTGTTGAATTCCCTGGTGCAAAACTGCTCTGGGAGGGGAAGGAGGTTGGATCTGGACCTTACAGTCCTGGAGGCCTTGGCTGTGCCAGAGGCCAGCAAGACAAAAACTTTTGTAAGACTCCACTTGGAACAGGAGAAAGTTTTTCCGTTGGGTTTTTATAGCTCCCGGAAAGCGGGGTTTTATTTTTGTTGTCTAAGACAAAAAATCCCCTTAGGAGCTGACTACCCATGGCAGTGGAGGGTGGGAGGCTGGGCTTTGCTTTCCCTCCCTCCATCCTGGGGGGAGTCTCTGGATGCTGATTTCCACAAGGAGAAGAGGAGTGTTTCGTGTCCCTGATGTACAACTGGTCCCGTTCATGTACCCAGTGCTGCAGCACCTGTGATGGCTCCTTGCCACCCCTGGGCTGTCATGCTCCCACCCAGGGGCACAGCTGCAGGGAAAGCCTTTTTCTTGGGAAAGGGGTTATTTCCCACCACCCACAGATGGCTAAACTGGGGGCTCTGGGGGACTGATCTGAATTTTCTGAGTTTGTAGGCTGGGGCCATTGAGCTTTCCCCTGTCACCCTTTCTTTGCATGGCACAGGCTGCATTTGGAGGGGTTTTGCTGGCAGGGAAGCTGGTTTCCATGGTAAAAACCTTAACAGCATCTGCCAGAAATCCGTCTCCTTGTTGGCCCGGCCATCTGGAGGGCACAAGGAGGCTTTGGCAGGGTGAGGAGGTGTCCACAGGCTGCTTTAGGTCCTCCTTTGGCAGCTCAGAGGGATCTCTCCCTCAGTCATTTTTGTCCCAGGTGCAGGTTTGCTCTGGGATGCTGGGAGGACCCCTGTGTCACCGAGCCTGGTGGGGACAGGCAGGCTGGGGACATGGGAGCCGTGGAATTGCTCAGGGGGGGAGGGCTGCAGGCACTGGGGACGGGTGGATATGCTGTAATCGGATGAGCCAGCGCTGCTCCAGATGGACCTGTCAGCCCTTGTCAGTGCTGACACCCCTCTGGGTGTCCCTCAGTGTCCCCTTGGGCCACAGGGGCCACCACCTGTCCCACTTCACCAGGTCTCCTTGGAGCTATGGGGCTGAGAGGTGACACTGTTCAGAAAACCCACCAAGCAAGGTCCCTTCTATGCTGCAGTCCCTCCCTGGCAAACTCCATGGGTTTTTTAAAATTTTAATGGGAAAAACCTGGTGCTTGTGTCTGTCTGTTTATCCCTGAACCATCCTGTGCTGAGGACAGTGGGACCTTGCTGCTTTGCCATCCCTGTCCCCAGGTGCCACCCCACCAGCCCAGATGGCTTGCAGCTGCAGATGCAAAGCTGGCCACTTGGTGCCCTTCCTTGGTGTCTGGGTGCCCCAACAGGGCAGCCATCTGTCCCTGGATATTTGGCATAGGAGAAGCACCTTACTGGCAGCAGTGGGCCAGACTGGTCTGGCAGGAGTTGTACCTGTTGGTCTGTGTCCCCAGATGTGTGGCACAGAGCTTTGCTGTGCGCTGGGCACGGCACACAGATGGATCTGGTTACTTGTGGGCAAAGCATCTTGCTGTGTAGGATCCTGGTGTCATCCAGGAGAGGTTTTAGGGCTCAGCTCTGCACTTCTCTGCTCTTCTGTTCTCTCCTTAAAGTTGCTCCTTTCTCCTTTCCCTCGCAGCCGACCACCCTCCCGCAGGGCACCATCAACATGAACCAGTGCACGGATGTGGTGGATGGGGAGAGCCGGACAGGGCAGAAATTCTCCTTGTGCATCCTGACACCAGAGAAGGAGCATTTCATCCGGGCTGAGAACAAGGAGATCATCAGTGGGTGAGTGCAGATCTGGGGCTGAGCCACTCCCAGGCTCTTCTATTAGCCAGGAGGAAGAGGAAGGTGGATAGGACCTCGACCAAGGCTGGGTGCTATGGCTGTGCATACCCAGGCTGATGATGGGTGCTGCGGTGACCCCACAGTGCTTTTAGGGATCCCATCAGGCACCCAGCCCACTGGCACAGGTCCTGTCCCCACACCAGTGGCAGGTCCCATAATTCTGGGGCTGGCATGTCCGACCCTGAGAGCCATACACCCTCTGGTCCTCGTCCATCCCTGGGCAGATGTGGAATCCTGGGGTGGATGCTCCCCAGCTCCCTGGTCCCAGGAGAGCATCTCACCTCCAAGGATGCTTAAAATATCACAGGAATGCAGTGGCTCAGTGACACCAAAGATTAGACTGCTAAAACGAGCAAATCAGGGTAAATTTCCCAACTCCAGGTGTTGGGTGGTGACCTAGAAACATCCTCTTCCATCACTCACATGCCAGCTGGGGTTGAAGCTGGTGCTGCTGAAGGTGCAGAGCCCTGGGAGAGCCGAGCTGCCGGCACACAGTGGTGGAGTGTGGTTGTGCTGCTGCTCACCTGAGAGCCTTTCCCACATGGAGTGCCCGGAGCTCAGTGCCGCCCTCCCAAAATGTGACATTTGAAATTCCAGCAGGAAGCTGAAGGGATGGGCACTTGCTCTTCCCCACTGTTTCTGAGGCACAGCATCTCCTGCCTCCCCCAGCCCTGGCAGCAGCAGAGTCAGCACTTTCTGCTGAGATTTCTGTTTCCAAACCTTATCTTCAGTTGTGACTCCCCTCGTTTTGTAAATACTTGTTGAAATAGACATTTTTCTACCAAGAGTTGAGTGTTTTTATGCATTGAAATTTCCCTGCCCTACTGAGACAACCGAGCACAAGTGAACCTTGGGTTGGCAAACCTGTCCCCAGCCTCATTCACGGTGACGCGTTGCAGTGGCTGTGGAGCTGGGATGCAGAGCCATGTGGGAGTCATGCCACAGGGGAGTGAGCTCCTCTCCTCCCTGGCAGGAGCAGTGACTATGCCCCAAACTGTGGCCAGCCCCCATGGCCTGCTCTCTCCACCCTCTCCCCACGCTCCAGTTCCCAGCTCAGCCGTTGTTGCCGGTCCTGCCTGCCGTGGCAGGGAGAGGCATTGCGGAGTGAGGTGGGGCTGATTTATTGCTCATCAGCCCAGTGATGGGTTTTGAAGCAGTTTGCTCCTGACTGCAGGCATTAATCATCCCTGAGCAGTCCCACTCTGGGGCCGAGCCAGACTGTTTTGTTTGCAGTTGCAGCAGGACAGGAAGATTTCCCTGGCTGGGGGAGAATTTGTTTTACATTCATTGTGTGCTTCTGGCTTTTATTGCTTAACCAAAGCCCATTTGATATCTCCGAAGTGGTCATCTCCGAACCCTTTACAGCAGCAGTGGGCAAAGTGGGGGGAGAAGGAAAGGGGAGCAGGGACATTTGAAGTGGGAATGTTTCCCAGTGGTCCAGGGATCCCTGTGGAGTTCTCAGAGATGTGGGGGCAGGTTGTCAGGCCATGGTGGGAGGACACAGGACTTCTCAGTGCTGAGTTCATGCTGCTCTTCCTTGGACAAAAGCGCTTTGTCCGCAGCGTGCAGGTGTTGGCATTGCTCAAGGGGACGGTCCTGCTGGAGGCTCTGTCCCTCTCCACTCTCTTTCAGGATCCTTGAATCCCTGCCCCGTGTCAGCCTTGGCTGTGGCCTCACTTTTGCAGAGAGCAGGGTTTGAGCCAAAGCACCCTGGGGTCATCCCTCTTCTCCTGCCTTATTTTTCTGCCAGGAGCTGGTTGTGTTGGTTTCTGGGTATTGTTTACCAAGCTGACCCTGACCAGGTCAGCATCACTCCTGTCCCTGTGGCACAGACCTCACCTTCTACTTTCTCTGCCTGCAGGTGGCTGGAGATGCTGATCGTCTATCCCAGGACAAACAAACAGAATCAGAAGAAGAAGAGGAAGGTAGAGCCCCCAACTCCCCAGGTAATCCAGGGGGACACACACACACTGTCACCCAGTCCCTTGCCTCCCTCTCAGGGCCGTGGCCTTGCTGTGGTCCTGGAGTGGATCCCCCCAGGCCATCGGGATCACTAGCCCTCTGATGCTGCCTGTGTGGAGGGTGAGAGCTGGGGCAAACCAGGGCAGCAGATCCATCTGAATTAATTCCTGGTCATCACTTCCAGGGTCACAGACTCCTGCTTTCCAGGCTGGTTTGGGACCACATTTTATCCCCTGTGTGCTGTTTTGTGGTGCCACCCCTGCACACAATCTTGGGAGTGGCCACGAAGCCATATGGTCCCCATGGGGGACCAGGGAGAGGTGCTGTTCATGGGCCTTTTCATCAGAAACAGGATGAAATTCCATCGGGCTCCAGTTACTCCCTTTGAGATGACCCCAGAGATAATGGGAATGAAAGGAAAATACTAAAGGCCAGGGCCAGGCTGGGAGCTCCGGGGGCCAGAGCTGGGCTCTCCAGGGACCCAGCAGTGGCTTCGTGCTCACTTTGACTATAAATGGTAAAAAGTGGGGCCGGCTGTGACTCACTCGTTCCTGCCTGGCTCCCACGTGGCTGGGATGGGGGAGAATCCCACAGATGGGGAACGTGACCCCAGGGCCACCCTCGTCCCTCGCCGGGGCTGAGAACAGCCGTGTCCCTGAGGCCGCCTGACCTCTGGGCACGCGTCCCACCACCACCACAGGGGACTGGCTGGGAGGGCTCCTCTGCCCGTGCTGGGGACCAAAACCAGCATCAGGGCTCCCCTGAGCCTTAGTTTTCAGGTCCTCTTTGATGAAGTTCCAAGGATGGTCCTGGTGCAAACTGGACCGGATGGATTTTGTACAGTTTGTCATCACTCCACTGGATAAAGATATTGTGGGCAATGAGAAAAAAAGCTAGTGGGGAGATGGTCCTTTTTTTGCACATCAAGCTGTAAGTCTGAGCCACCCCTTGCCAAGGTCTGGGGTCCTCACAGCCTGAACAACCCCTCAAATGCTGGTTCTGGTGATGCTCCAGGGAAGATGCCTCCTCCCTTCATGCTGTGAGTTGTCAGTCCTCAATTCCCAAGAAGAGGACTGTTGCATTTGGGACACCCCAGGGAGTGGATGCAGCAGGGCAGGGATGCTCACCCTGGCCGGGGTGCACCACTAAACCCAGGCTGGGTTCAGGAGGGGGACGGGGTGGAGACAGCAAGAGGCGCAGAGCCAGAAAAACATCATTCTGGGTTACATTTCATCACCATGGCAACTTCTTGGAAACTGTACAGGATCTGAGCTCCTGAGCACCAAATAAGGGAAGCAGCTGTGGGAAGGATGCCGGCTCCCCGTGGGCAGATGGGCTCCCCAGGTGCTTGGGGATGGGGACCAGGGACCCTTGCAGCACATTACCCTCTTGTCTTGGGACACACCACCCTGTCTTGCTTGCTACCCTCCTTCCACTCTCTCCATCCCATGGCTTCTATCCCTATGGTGCTGGAAAAAGGCTCCAATTCACTTTGCAAAACCAACCTTCATGTGGGAACTGCTGCTGGATGGATGCTGTGCTGTTTCAGGCACTTAGGAGCACCCTGCAAAGGCAGAAGTAGCATCTTTCCTCTGTCTCCCATATGCTGCTGATGCAGGTGGCTGGCCCAGGGAAGGAGAGAGGATGCTGAGGAGAAAATCAGCACCAAATTCTCCTCTGTGAAATGGCCTCTCCTGAAGTTGGCTGCTGTTCAACTTGCTCTCCATGTGCTGGTGGAGAAAGCTTGCACTCTTCCTAAAGTTGGCCACACACTAATCAGGCAGTAGATCATGTCTTAGAGCTGCTTAGGGAGGGGTGGACACCTTGTGATATAAAAAAAGAATTTTATATTCTTGCATTTTCTCACTCTCACATATCTTTTGCTTGTCTGTGGTAGAGCAGACCTTGGTTACAGCTGGATGCTCTTGGAGCATCAAGGTCATTTTCAACTCCCCCCATCATTTTGCATCATCCCTCTGCAAAATCACCAGGGTGGGAGCAATGCAGGGAATACCAGTCCTGCTGCAGATTTTTGGACAGGGAGTGTTAGGTGTTTTCACTTTGCTTTGCAAGCAGGTTGCAATTTTAGGGGGAAAAGGGCAGGTTTCTCTTGCAGCTTTTGCCGTGCTCTGGCAGCAGGAGAGACTGGAATGCCTGTGCCTGCCTGCTGCCCATGGGAACTTGAGGCAGGGTTTGGGGCTGAAATGTGGGATTTGAGGCTCTGCCCTGGGTTTGCACAGGGGTGTGGCAGGCTCGGGTAAGCAGAGCATGCCCAGACACACCTCGTGCAACCTGAGGCTGGTTTTGCTGATTTTGGTGCATTCTGCCTCTTTGGAGTTGTTCATACCCCTGAGCAGCAGAGAGTTAATGTCTCCGCTCCCTCACAGACTTCTTTTTGGCCCACATCTCTGCCTAATTAAATACATATCTACAAATAATTACGTGGGGGTGTGTGTAAGAGATATATAAAGATATATTTCCTGAGCTGGTGATTAGCTTTGGGCTTGGATCAATGAAGAAGAGTATGGGGGACCTTGGAGATTGGCCCGATCCTCTGCTTGAGCAGGGTCCCCTTGAGCAGGATGCCCATGAACTCTGGATCGTTTACCTCCAACACTGCATTCCTTTAATGCGAAATTTCCCAAGGGGATTTTTTTTTTTTAAATTGAGGTCATTTGCTGCTTGTCATGGCTGTGTGTGGAGCCAGGACCCACTCCCTGGGAGATCCCTGGTGGCTCCAGCACAGCCCTGCAAATGCCAATGGAGGTGCAGGACTAAAACCCACCTGATGTGGGAGAAGGGGATAGAGAGGATGCTCTTTGCAGTTCTTGTTCCCAGCTTTCAGTTGCCAGTTCTTGCACTCCTGTATTCCCCCCTGCTCCATGGAAAGGGAACAAGCAGCTGGAAGATTTCCCACAATCCAAAGGGGAGTTAATTGTCATTGATTTATTGGTGGCTTTAAGAAAAATAATCTGTGAATGCAGAAGCTTAATATGACAACAGCAAAACATCTGCTAATGAACAAAGCCAAGGAAGGAGTTGGGAAAGCTGCTGCCTCTTCTGGGTCACATTCTGAACCTGGGCTGGCTGGGCTGTGGCCACCGAAGGGGCATCATCCATCATCTGATGGACTCCAGAGCTCCTTGTTAGCAGAGAAGCACTGAAGATGATGGGGAATGTTTTAAAAAGGCCTAAAGCACTGACACATGTCACTGTCCCATCGCTGTCCCGCTGTGACGTGTCATGGGCTGCACCCAAGCTATGTGGAACTCACACCTCAGGGGCAAGCCCTTGGGGAGCCTGAGTGTGGAGTTGGGGCAAACTCTCTAACTTCCTGTGTCAACTGGTTTTTTTAGGAGCCTGGTCCTGCTAAGATGGCTGTGACCAGCAGCAACATTCCCAGTGCTGAGAAGGTCCCTGCCACCAAGTCCACGCTCTGGCAGGAAGAAATGAGGGGCAAAGACCAAGCAGATGGGGGCAGTGGCATTGGCCCAGCCCAGAGCCCCATGCAAGGCCAGGCTGGGGCTGCCAGCTCCATGAAGGATCCCGTGCTGGACAGCAAGGAAGGTGAGAGATGGAGCACTGGTGTAGTATTGTGGTGGTCGTGCCATTGTTCTCCCTGGAACAGTGGGGGTTGGGGATAGGTTGCAGTGCTGGAGACTGTTCCCTTACCTTCCCACTCAGATGGGGAATGTTTCTGCAGTGAGGTGTCCATTGCCTTGCACCCATGGAGCTGTGGTTGCTGCCAGACTGGGAAGGACAGGGATGGAAATGGATGCAGAGCTGTGATTACAGCTGCCCATTTCTTGGTTTGGCAGTTCAGATATTTCACCTGTACAAACATGGCCCAAGGGCTAGATCAGCATCCCCAGTTCCCTGCAGACTATCCCACTGTCTCCATGGGCATGAGGGCTGGTCAGGATGGAAAAATCAAGGGTGCAGGAGGTAGCACCGCATGGGGCTGGTGCCCAGACCAACTTTGCTCTCACACCTGCCCCTGTCCTGGGTGGAATCAAGGTGGTTTTTTCTTAAAAGCAGAACTTGGACTTGAAACCAAGCACGGTGATTTCTCTGTCCCTTAGAGGAAAGCTCCATGAACGGAGACCGGATAGACTGCGGGCGGAAGACGCGTGTCGAGAGCGGGTACTTCTCCTTGGAGAAGACCAAACAAGACTCAAAGCTGGAAGAGCAGCAACTGCCACCCCCGCCAAGCCCGCCCAGCCCCAGCACCCCGAACAACAGGTACAGTTATCCCAAATCGCCCTCACAGGAGCATGCCCAGCCCTTTCCTTCCCCAGGTATCCGATCAGGCGACCGAATGATTCACAGCTTCTCTCTGAACTCCTTGGACTCGAAGAGCAGTTGCCCCATGCACAAGGACTCCAGCAACAGAGATGTAGGAAGGGGAGCTGAAAAATCGGGGCGTCCCCTTTCTTTTAAAGCCAGCCGGCAGTACACCACCCTGGCCGACGTTCCCAAGGCCATTAGGATCAGTAATCGTGAGGCCTTCCAGGTGGAGAGGAAGCGGCTAGAGCGGAGAACCCGGGCTCGTAGCCCTGGGAGAGAAGAAGTGGCCCGGCTCTTTGGGAATGAGAGAAGGTAAGGGATGAGTGGCTCATGTCCTTGCATGCTTCTAGCAGCAGTGAGGTTGCATCCCCAGTGCAGCCTGGATGGAGCAGGTGGAATTTGCTGGGTGGAGCCTCTTTGTTTTTCAGTGCTCTTGGGTTTAAGGGTGCCCATCCACGCTGACCAGGTGGTGGGATGTCTTTATAGTGGTAGTGGGCAGGTGTCACCCTGCCTGCCTGCTCTGGGGATATAGAATGGTTTGGGTTGGAAGGAACCTTAAAGTTCATCCAGTTCCATCCTCTGCCATGGGCAGGGACACCTTCCACTATCCCAGGTTGCTCCAAGCTCCTTCCAACCTGGCCTTGGGCACTTCCAGGGATGGGGCAACCCCAGCTTCTCTGGGCAACCTGTGCTGGTGCCTCACCACTCTCACAGGGAAGAATTTCTTCCTGCTATTTGATCTAAACCTACCCTGGTGTTGGGTGGTGTTGGATGCCCACATTGCCACCAAGCCCACCCTGCCGGCCCCTCCCGGCGCGGCACACGCTGGCAGGCAGCACCATTAATTAGGTTAGCTCTCCTAGTGGCGTTAGTGCCAGGTGCCTTACGCAACTGCCTAATGAGCTGAGAGAGGTTTCAAAATGTCACAGCATTAATCTGAGGGAGGAGGGAGAGGCGGGTGCAGTGCCAAGGCAGGGCTCAGCAGGCTGCAAAACAGCTTAGTGTGGAGGAGGACGAGGAGGGCATCCGCAGCGCGCGCCCGGTGCCCTCTGGGCGAGGCCAAGGACGGGCTCCACTCGCCCTGGGAGAGACACATTTGTGCAGTGAGGGCAGTGGAGCAAACTGGGAGACAGGCCCCGGGCGAGAGGGCTGCCTGCCAGTCTGATTTTCCTGCCCTGGTTCTCCTCCGGGCATGTTCTCTCTCGCACAGTTTCAGTAGGAGCTTCTCCTCTGTTTCTTCCCAGCCCCTAAAGGACTGTTTTCCAGACTGGCTTCCGAGAGCTGGGAGCAGGTCTGGGATGTGCCACACAGCCTTGTGCTGGTGCCGTCAGTCGGCAGGAGGATCCCAAACCTGGCCCAGAGTGTTTGCAGGGAGTGCTGGAGTGGGAATAAATGAGGACAGCTTGAGTTTGGCTTTGTCTGCCTTGGGAATTGGCTTTTCCCCAGGATGGAGGATGGCCGCCTTGGCCACCCTGGCTGGGGACAGGGCTGAGAAAAGGCTGGTGGCTCTGGTTTTCAGGCTGAACTAGTGCTGCCTGTGGGTGACGTGTCCCTGCTGCGTTTGCTTGCACGGGATGCCCTGGCCAGTGCCCGTCCCCAGCGTGACAGAACTGTGCATTCCTCCAGTGCCAGCAGTCCCTTGCCCTGGGATATCCTGCAGCACTGGGATCATCCTGCAGGGAGCTGGGGAGCAGAATTATAAGAGATAACGGGGCCTGGGAGAGGACATTGCTACCAGAGTCTGTCCTTTTTTCACGTCAGCCCCACTCATTGCCTGATGGTGGGTGCCTTTTCCCAGGGAAAGTCTGTTTTTCCCAGCCTGGCTCGGGCTGTTAACAGTTTTTTTTTTCTTTATCAGTATTGGCAGCAATTCCCCTGTATCAGCCCAGAGCTTTCATCAGAGCAGAGTGGGTGCAGGGAGAGGAGCAGGAGCTGCACCAGGCACTGGGGTCTTGCTGCCCACGGGGCTGAACCTGGTCCAGCTTTTGGGAGGGGGGTGATGGCAGAGAGAAGGGGGAGGGGTCCCCACCTGCCAGAGGGTTTGGCCATGGATCACAGTCTGTGGTGCTGGAGGAATGTGCCATGAGCAGGGATGGCTCAGTGGGTGTTCAGGGATGGGCACGTTTGTTTTCTCCTCCGGTAACCTGGGAACTGGCCAGTGCAGGTACTGTGGGTGGGAGAGGCCCTGTGTCCTGGAGCTGGGACAGCCATGCTGGAGCTCAGTGGACTCAACAGGGCACAGAGGCACTGTCCAGTGTTGCACCAGAGAATTAAAATTCCCAGCACCCTGCTCAGCTTGGCTTGGCTGGTTTTTAACTTGAGTTTACTTAGTCCCCGTGTCCCTCTCATTTTTCTCCTCTGAGCTCAGACTGTGCTGTTTGGGGTTGGGCAGATATAATAACTCATTTCCATGCTGTGGGGTTGGCTTTTTCCCCCTGGTTTAACACCATTTGTAATAATCCTTCACAGTAACCCACTAACATGTCTGGGGACACTTGTCCCATGCCAACCCCACAAGCACTAGCCAGGCATCATGCAGCTCTGCCCTTTAGTGCAGCCAACTGAACTCACTCAGAGTCTGTTGGTCTTTTTAGCTCTTCCTTCCATCTTTTTGTGTAAATCAGTGCAAGTGTCAGAGCTGTGGATGGAAAAGAATTATTTTAGGTACCCCGTGTTGCATCCTGAGTGCCACACCTGCAGGCTTAGCTCCAGATAAAGCCATTTGTCGAGGTTTCTCATCCTGTTTTCTTAGTGCAAGAAATAGTACGTGATTCAAGTCCAGAAATTTTCTGTGTTGACCATTTTTACCTGATTCTGCCTCCACGCCCCATGCAGACGTTGGAGCTTGCAGCCACTCAGAACCAGGAATCAGGAAACAGGAGATAATCTCCGCGATTCTGGCGGAGCAGCAGAGTGCGAGTTCCCTCTGCTGGCACGTGCCAGGACAGGGCTGCGGCACCCACCAGGGTGTCACACTGGGCTGGGGGACAGGGATTGAGGCCAGAGAGGTTGAGCCATCTCCAGTCTCTGCTCTCAGACCCATCCCTAGGGCAGAAGGGCAGTGGCAGCTCTTTGAAAGCGCCATGGATGAATCTCGAGGTGTTGCACACAAAAATCACAGCTGAAAAGAGCTGCAGGAATGTCCTTAGACAGCAGTCCCCATGTCCCAGAGGGACTCTGCAGCTGCAGGGATAAATCCCTGCACATCTCAGGATTTCTGTTTGACAGACTTGGCTTTTTGTGCACAATTCCAGGGGTACAGCTTGTAAAATCACAGTTCTGCGGTTTTTTTTCCCAGTTTCCTTTCCCAGTTGACCCCACGTTCTTCTCACACTGGCAAGAGTTTCACTGTGGTGTCAGCCAGATCTGCTGTAGGAGTGTGGTCAGGGGCTGAGGTGTTATTTCTAGCATCAATTAATAGCAGAATTGCCTGAAATTGCTTAAAAGACTTTTCTCGCTCAAATTCCTTCTCTGGAGTTTCTTGAGGTAGAAAGCTCTGCTCTGAATTCTGCTTCTCCCCATACAGAGGAGCGCCTGCTCTCCCAAATACAGGTTTTTTTCCTTGTAAAACTATCCTCATCATTCTTGTGGACCTCTTGGGAAATTCCTCTTCCTTTTCCTGACACTCACTATCTTTCTTGATGCTAAATAATGAATGACTCCAATAAAAACAAAGGCCTTTCTTCCAATCAAAGAAAATCGCTTCAGTGACAGCTCGTGCTGGTCTTTTGAGCTTTCCTTCCCACTGCACACCCCCTCCACTAACAGCTGAAATCTGCAGCCTGGGTTTAGTGGCCTGGAAAAGATTAACAGCCTGCATGGCCGAGGAATTCCTTGGGATGAGCTTTTGTAGTTGAAAAGCACTAATTGGCACTGCAGCTTTTAAAAAGCTTCTTCATACCTGTCCCAGCCTTGTTTTGTCCACCCAGAGCTGCTGTGTGGAGGGAGCAGCTCTATCCAACACCTGGGGAGGGGAGCCCTTCCTTCCCCGTCCCTCCAGGATCTCTGGCAGTAACCTCTCTGAAATGTTGATCTAATGGGAAAAAAAAAAAAAGATTCTTTCCTGTAATCTGGATGATATTAACCCTTGGGGCTGTGATTTGGTTGCAGTGATTTATTTTTCTCCTCCCTTTTTCAATGATGAATGACTGGAATGATTTTGATTTTGTTTTGTATGTAGATGCAGATATATAATTTCCTCTTCTGTTCATTCATTTTCCAGCCTTGTTTTCTTCCAGGTCTTGTTGCTCTCCACCTTCTCCTGCTGTGTTGCTGTGTGACGTGTCCACCTTTACTTCGCCTGCTTCGCTACCATCTCATCTCAATCTCAAGCCGTAGAACAACCTGGTGGTGCAGCCCCTTTCATGAGAAATCAACCTGCTTTTGATTTTGTTTTTATGTTTTTTTCGGTTGGGTTTTTGTTCTTTTTTTTTTTTTTTCTCTTGATTTGTTTTTCTTCAGACCTTCACCTAATAGGGCACAGATAATGTTAATTCATGGACCTTTTCCTCCCTCCTGAACTGAGGCTCAGAGAAGGCTGGGCCAGTATAAAAAGGGTTAAAAAAATGGGACTCCAAAACAATTCCCTGTCTGTCAGTGAACACAGAACATGGATTTATGCTCCACAGACTGGCCTGTGTCAGGTGTCTCATGAGCAGAACATCCCAGGGAAATCAGGAGCTCTGCACGAGCCCAGGATCTGCCCACTCCCAGTTTGCAAACTGGGAAGCAGCAGAGGCTGAACAGATGTCCCCTAAAAGCATCAAAGAACTTTAAATTTACAAAGCAATGTCTTCCACACCAATTTTATCCCTTCCTCTTTGGTTGTGTCCTGGCAGCCTGGCTCTGAGCAGCAGTGGGGGGCCCCAGCCCCCCAGGGGATGGGATGTGCTCAGACTGGTTGTCTCATTTATAGAATTTGGTGCAAATATTGGTTGAAAATTGAACATCTCATGGTTTTTGAACCCTTAACCTGCTGTTCCTCTTTGTGGGAGGTGTTAAAAATGTTTTTATTTTGGATAACCTGTTCTCCCTCATGTGGTTGCCATTGTGATTTTCATGCACATCAGAGGCTCACACAGAGCAAGCAGCCCCAAGTTTAGATGTGGCACGTGTGGGTCGAAATTTTGTGTCAAGAAACCACCTGGACAGAGCTTTCTGGGGAGGTTTGAAATGGAACTTTAAGCCTCACAGCTCGGAGCACAGCTGGCATGTGCTGGTGGTGGGTTATTGCTTTATATTCCCAGTTTGTGATTGAAGACCTGAGGCTGATACTTTCCTGACCCCCCGGGAATGCAAACTTAGACACGAGCAGGTTCTTTGGAAATTCCTCTCCTGTGGGTCAGTGAGCAGCTTCTCATGCTGAAACAGCACTTCCAATTCCACCTATCTGCTCGTCCTTAAGGGAATCCCATTTGGGTTTGATCCAGGCTTGGCTCCTGCTCTGTCCACATTTCTTCATAGTTCTCCATCCTCAGAGACACAAGTGCCACAGTGCAATGGGCCACCAAGGCAGTGTCTGAGAGGCCAGGTTGTACCCCCTGATGTCCAGACTGGATTTTCAGCCCAGTTAAGAGGAGGGAAAGGCCCCGGGTTCTTCAGGGAGCACCCTGCCATGGTACAGGGCATCATCTCCTCACGCCCTTGCAGCTGGTGCATCCTGTGAGCCAGAACTGTGGTCTGGGGGGCACCTGTGGACACCCCTTGCTCCATGCAATCCTGTGGCTGTTCCCTGTGTGGGGCTGAGTTTTCAGAGGGTTCCTGTTGCAGTGAACACACTGGGGGACCCAGAAACACCCATTACCTCTGCACCCCAGCTTGCTCTGGGGTCTAGGGAGCAATTGAGAGCCCCAGTGCCAGAGGGCAGTGGCAAAGCTTAAACCAAAGCTGCTCCGTAATCCCTGCTTCCCAAGGGGCTGTAAAATTCACAAATAAAAAGTTATTGCTGGTTTTGTGAGGGGTTTCTAGTTACTGAGATGCTAGGTGCAGAGCTGAATAATGTGAGGTTTTTCCCCACTTTGTGGGTAAAATGATGTCAGATCAGGGTTTTTACCCTGGATTTGGCCATGCTGGAGCTCACAGAGAAACAGGGACCAAAAGCCAGGTGTGCATGAACTCCGGGTCGAGCAATTCCACCACCTTAAATCTGTGGGGTTGTACAGCTCCGCGCAGTTGCTGCTCTTGTGTTTAAACCATCTGTGGTTTCCCTTTTGTCTGTTTTCCAGGAGGTCCCAGGTGATTGAGAAGTTTGAGGCACTGGATATTGAGAACGCGGAGCACATGGAAACGAACGCGTCGGGAGGCGCTGCCCTTTGCAGCGAGACGCGGCAGGGCAGGAGCGAGAAGAGGCTTTTCCCACGGAAACGGGTGAGTTGCTCAGCCAAGGTGTCCTGGAGGATGAAACCTAAAATCCTGCAGCCCAGGATAGAGGGTTTAGCTACAGGGTTTGTCCCTGGATGTGGATTTGGAGTCGCAGGCAGCTCCTGCAGGAGCCGAACCTCTGTGTGTGCTCAGTCTGTGCAAATTTTCCAGCTCTGCTCCCTTGGCCCAGGTGTAGATCAGAGTGGGAAATCAGGCTGTCTCTTTTTTCTCCATAATACAGAGGGAAACTTCAGATGTGGCATGGCAGGACACATCAGGATAGGGTGAAGTAACAAAAGAAACAGGTTTGAGAGTCCCAGATATGCTTGGATATAATGGGAACAAATTAATGCCTGAAAGGACAAAAAGATGTATTGCCAAGGAAATGACACTTGTTCTGAGCCTGAGATGCCCCTTAAATAAAGCAGATTTTTATGCCATGAGCCAAGAGAACAGGACTCTGTCCTAGTTCCTGCACTGATCTGGGCTATTGCTGTTCACACAGGACTTCACTTGTGAAGGAGGAGCTGTGGGCTCCATCCTGGACGTGTCTGCGTCACCTCTGTCCCCACACCGCCGGGCAAAGTCGCTGGACAGAAGGTCCACGGAGTCCTCTATGACGGTGAGCCACCAGGGCTGTGTTCCCTGCCTTGGGGAAGGACATGACAGGCCCTTCCCAGAAGGTCCCACAAAAACTGGACTGTTGCTGCTTTCCTCACAGCCAGCACATAGGATATGGGATACACTCAGACTTGGAGCAGGTTCAGGGACCTGAATCAGGTGTGACCAATCCTGAAAGCATCTGGGGCTCAGCTGGAGAAGGGCCACACCTTTTGCCTGTTGCAGAAATTAAAACTCAGAGTCTTGTGAGGAGCACTTTTCCTTAAAGTACAGCAGCAGCTTGGGAAGCAGACCCTCTTCTGGTTATTTTCCACTGGAATACCCTATTTCCTCAGTGCTTTGTGTGATGTGTCAGACACTCATGCTGTAGGTCACCCTAGAAGTGCTGGGGTCACCTCACCTGGCCAGAGCCCCTCATTGCCCCATGCTGTCCCCCAGCAGAGGCTGCAGCAGGGCATTTCCAACTCAGCAGAGGGTCAGTCCAGTTTCTGGACTTGGACCAGCTGCTGTGTCATGACTGTGGTATTTTCCTAGGATCACAGAATCCCAGAATGGTTTGGGATGGAAGGGACCTTAAAGATCATCTTGTTCCAACTCCCCTGCCAGGGGCAGGGACACAGACCAGGCTGAGCAAACACATGTCCCAGTTTTCTAATGCCATTTCCTTGATGTTTATGCAGTTGGAAGTGGGTGTGAGTGGGATGAAGGCTGCAAGGAAGGGCTGAACCTTCCCTCCTGAGCTTTCCTCCCTTTGCATATTTCAAATGCTCACCAGACCTGGAGGCAAACAGTACAGAATAAACACAAAGTGCTCTCCTCTCCCTCACCACCCCTCTGTAGGGACAAAATAAATACACTTGCTAATCTCTCAAATAGATTACAGAGCTACTGTAAATACAAGTTGCATTTTTTGTGGATGGACAGCTTCTATTCAAGGACTTATCAGAAAAATGCAGTAGCTTGGTCTTTTTGGAGCCTTTCCTGTAGACTTGTACAACCACAAGAGTGATTTTTAAATTCTTGGTGGGAATAAAAAGTGCAAGAAGTGCATATGAAGTGGCAATGCACATTATCAAGAGAAGGGAAGAAAGTCATGCAAGTTTAGATTAGATTTTAGGAAGAAATTCTTTCCTGTGAGGGTGGTGAAGCGCTGGCACAGGCTTCCCAGAGAAGCTGTGGCTGCCCCATCTCTGGAAGTGTTCAAGGCCAGGTTGGATGGGGTTTGGAGCAGCCTGGGATAGTGGAAGGTGTCCCTGCCCATGGCAGGGGGTGGAACAGGATGATTTTACTGTTCCTTCCAACCCCAACCGTTCTATAATTCAATACTTTACTTCCCCCTGTGTTTTCGTGGAGCAGGACTGGGTTCCCACCACCACAGGATCACTCAAATGTGGGATATGCTGCCCCACAGGTTTGATTGAATAGGCTCCCAGACCCAGTTTCCATTGCTGCCCTTGCTGTAGCCCATTTCAGATGCTGCAGCTGGATTTCACACATCTCTGTCCTTTCCTCCTCCACTCTGCAGCACGTGGAGCAGCTGCAGGAGCTCAGCCTCGGGGGAGTGAAAGCATTTCCACCACATCCTTCCCTGCACATGGGCAGGGCTGGGAGGAGGGGCTGGCAGCAGTTACCCCACACTGTCCTGCTTGCTTTTTTCAGGAATTCAACATCCCCATGCACCCACATTGGAGGAAGAAGCAGGTGCCATTTGGGTGGTGCAGGGCTTGGATTCCCTGTATTTCCAGCCTTGGGAACTCAGCCTGTTTTGAACCCTGCAGCCTTGCATCAATAGCACATAGCTTTTCTTTCATAATATATAATGGAGGGTGAAACTGCCTGAAGTCTTGCTAATTCCTTGTTTATCCTTTCTCTGTAATGCTGGTGTAGCAGTAGGAAGTTGCAGGAGAAATGGTAGGAAGGCAACAGCCTGAATTAACTGTGCAGAGGTCTGCGTTCCTCCTGGCAGCAAACATTTAGCCACCACGCAGTGTAATGATTCAGTTTGGGCTAGATGGCCTTTAAAGGGCCCTTCCAACCCAAACTATTCTGTGATTCTATGACTTTAACTGGTTTTGGTCTCTTTTATTGCTCTGCTGGGTTTTATCAACTCGCTGCTGTTGCCTTCTGGGTGCAGACACTTCTTCCCTTTCCTGATCCCTCTCCTTTCTTCCAGCCCGACCTGCTGAACTTCAAGAAGGGCTGGTTGACAAAGCAATATGAGGATGGACAGGTGAGTCAGGAGAAATCTCTGCCCTTCGTGTCAGTGTTTGGTGCTGTGGTCAGTCCTGGTTTCTGGCAGCTGACTCTACATCCTGGCTGTGCCAGCTGCGCATGGAGCAGCTCTCGGTGCTGATGGAGCCCCAGTGTCCTGGGTAGATCAGTATTGGGCTTCTCTTGAAGTGAGAATTGCAGTTGCTCTGTCCTGGGGAGGTTTCATAGGTGGGTATCATATCATGGGTTTCTAGGGAGCCAGGGCAGCTTGGATGGCAGCCCTGGTTTCATGTTCCTGTTCCCTATTTATAAGTCTTGTCTCCCTTGTGGCCCAGCGACCTCCTTGGTGTCAGAAATGAGGCTCAGGTAAAGTGTCCTGAGTGCCAAGGAAGTGGCAATAAATAAATAAATAAATAAATGGCTCTGAGGGAAGCAGCTGGTGCCACTTTCCTGCTGCCAATTCCCAAAGGGATGCAGGATGTTCTGCTCTATTGGAGCCTTAGGAGTGGACGCTGGTGCCGAGGCAGTGTGGATGGCCCTGGCTGTTTGCAAACCCCCCCTTCCCTGGATTTCCTTCCCTCTTACTCGGCTGTCAAGGGAAAATGAGGGCAATTTGCCTGTGGCTGTGGGTGGCCCAGGCTCTGCTGTGGGTACCCCTGGGTCCAAGGACACATCCATAGACAGCCAAAGGGGAACTGGCAGCTGGAGTGAGTGCTTTATTGACTGAAAGCTGCCTTGGGTGAGCCTGTCCTGGAAGTGTTCAGGAGGCAGATTTGTATAGAGCAAGGGCCAGGAATAGACTCCCAACTCAATTTCTAGGTACTGCAGATAAAACATGAATGTTTTACTACATTTTTTTTTTGTGCTGAAAAGGCTTTAAGTGCAGTCCCTAAAAGCCTCATCTTGCAGTGGAGCTAATGGGGAGGCTGCGGCTGCCCCGTGGCTCTCATGCTGTCACTGTCACGTGCAGGGTCTGATACTCTGCAGGGTGGCAGCAAACCATCACTGTCCCTTGCACTGCTGCCTGTTTGGGTCTCTCCTTTCCCATGGAGGAGCTTGGATGGAGCCATGTGTAGAGCTGGGAGGGACAGGCATCGAGCTGCCTCCTGCAGGGCATCTCTGCCGGTCGACCTGTGATGAGCAGCTGTGAATATGGTGGTGGGGAAGGAGCAGGATTGTAACTGCTCCATCTTTGTTGTTTCCTAGTGGAAGAAGCACTGGTTTGTGCTGACTGACCAGAGCCTGAGATACTACCGGGATTCAGTGGCAGAGGAGGTAAGTGTCTTCAGTGTTCAACCCATTACAGGGCAGCTCCTGGTGCTCCCAAACCCTGGGCAGGTCACTGCTTCCCTCAGTGCCCCCATTCCCAGATGCTGAAGCTGGAGCACCTTCAGGGCTTTGTGCTTCTCAGGGACCTGCTGTGCCTCCCTGTGAGCCCACCATGCTTTGGGGCTGCAAAGCTTTGTGGCTTATTTTACCTCTTCCCCCTGCAGGCAGCAGACCTGGATGGGGAAATCGATTTATCCACGTGCTACGATGTCACTGAGTACCCAGTTCAGCGGAACTACGGCTTCCAGATCCATGTGAGGAAAATGTGGGGAGGAGGAAGAGTCCAGCTGCAGGACACCTGATGGGATGCTTGTCCATGACAAGGGGAACATCTCCCCAGACACCCAAGAGAGGCCACTCAGCATTCCCCTACAGTGTTCCAGAGAGCTGTGGCCTTGGGTTTGAGCACCAGTTTTTTGGCTGTCGGAAAAGGGAGGGGGAAAGGGAAGATTTTGTCACAGCCTTAGGGTCTCACCTATGGCAGAATCAGCCTGATTGCTGAGAAATGCCAATTCCCACTGGGAGTGTGCTGGGGGACGGAGGGGCTGGGTTTGACCTCTGTGTGGCCAGCAAGCAGTGCCCTAGCACTGGGGGCTTGGGGATGGGTGCAGGGTGGTCTCGGGGACTTGGGAAGCTGCTGGTGGGTGCAGTCACCTGCTCTGAGCTGTTCTTTCTCTCTGTGTAGACAAAGGAAGGGGAGTTCACCCTCTCTGCCATGACTTCGGGCATCCGCCGCAACTGGATCCAGACCATCATGAAACACGTTCGCCCCACCACTGCTCCTGATGTAACAAGGTAAGGGGGGGCTGTAGCAGCCCCTGCAGCTGTGTGGTTTGCTGTGCAGGAGAAACTCGTCCCTCATCCCTTTTCTTTCCTCTTTCTGAGCCTGTCCGTTCCTGGAAGCTGCAGCTCTTTCTCACATCTCTCTGAGCTTAATTTGGATACATGTTGTGGGGACGCTGATATGCCGAGTTATTCTTACACGTGCAGATCTCAAAAAGGGTTGAAAATGTGGTTTTAATTTGTGCATAGGAATATGAAATACTGTTCCTATATCAAGGCTCCTCTGGATTCCCACCAGGTATTGTGAAACCACTTGGATTCAGTTGTGCTGGGTTCACCCTTTCCTCTGGCTACTGTTCAGCATGAGCTGCCCAGCTCCTCTATGGGTCACAGCAGCAGGAGCCCAGGGTTCAGTTTAGAAACTGTTTGGCTCTGATCTATTTTAAACTCCAGCCAGGAAATTGTCTTCCCTCCTCTTCTGATCTTCCAGAAAGCTGCTGCAGCTCATCTCCCTTAAGCTGTAGTAACGCTGGTGTCTCCTCCTGCGTCGGTGCCAGAGGAAGGGGACCTCCTGTGTCACAGAGTACCTTCTGTGGGTGCTTCTGGCTGTGTGTACAGGGTGTTTGGCCTCCTCACAGCTGTCTGTGCTGGCCACACTTGTACAGGCCACCTCTTACAGGGTGCGTGGACATGGCTGCGCCACTAACTCCGTCTCCTGTCCTTACTGTAGCTGCAGCCAGCAGGTTTTTGCCAGGTTTGTCCCTGTGTTGATGGCTCTTCACACCCAGTGCTGCTGACCTGGAGATGCTCCAGCCTGTCCTTCCCCATCCTGCTTAGCCCTCAGCCACTGTTTTCCCAGCCCTGCCTGAGCTCTGGTGGATCTCACAGGGGTCTTGGGGAAGCCGTCTCTCTCCTCACTCCTGTGTATGTTTGATTTCCATGCAATCCCAGGAAAAACTTCTCTTTGAAACTATCCGTGCTGAAGCCCAGGTTGGAAAACTGTGTTCTCTCCTGTATTAACGTTCTGTGGTTTGTATATCTCGTGATTCACTGCATGCTCCTCCTTTTCTGCACCTCAGATGGGAAGTCCTGCAGTTTCCATTTATTTTCTTTCTTTTCTTCCCCCCCTTCCTTTTTTTTTTTTTTCCTTTAAATAAAAGCCAGAGAGAAGGGAAGAAGCAACCTGGTCTTGACCCTTGATTTCCCCACACTGGTATCTTCCGATGTGACTAGATACGAAGATGAAGACCAAGGAAATTTGAGGGGACCTCTCTGCCTTTAAAGAGCCAGATGTATTTATGGTTGCTCACAGGTTACTGCAGCACGATAGCCCTGTGCTCACTGTCTGCACCTGCTCCAAGCCCACACAAAGTGGTTTCACTTGGCTTTCCCTCTGAGAGGGTCCAGGCGCAGGTCCCGGTTGGGCAGTAACTTGTTACACTGCACAAACAGACCGTGAGCCAGTCCTGAGCTGGCAAGAGGGAATGATGTGTGTGCTTCTGTCGTTTCCCACCGAGCTGGTGTCGGACAGGGGAGAGGCTGGCGTGGGTTGGTCACGTTGCTGAGGAGCCCTGTGCTGTGTGTGCAGCAGGGCTGTGTTCACTGGTGCCTGCCTGGCAGCCCTTTGCAGCAGCGTGGCGTATCCCAGCCCATCCCACCTGGCTTTGGGATGTCATTGCATTCTGCACCCGGGAAGCAGCTGGTGAAGGGGGCTGCTGGAAGGACAAAGTGCCCAAGGCTCGGCATGCAGGGGTGCCAGGCGTTGGCACAGTGTGGCCGGGCGCAGGCGGGGTGTTGTGCTTGGTGTGCCAGGAGGGTAGCAGTGCTCACCCACCCCTGGGGATGGTCCCACACACTCCTGCAGCCCTTGGCCATGTCTCATTAACCTGCTGCCGTGGCTCAGCCAGCCAAACACTCCTTGTCTTGGTTTCTTGAGCCCTAATGATGGTTTACATTGCTGCATGTGTCAGCACTCGGCATGGGGAGCAGATGCTGCACTGCTCCCTGCCCTCAGCAGTGCCCTGCAATCTGCAGAGGCACTAATTACAGTCTGCTAATGATGATGGGGCAAATAGAAAACACCCCCGTGAATGAAAGTGGCTGCTTCAGAACTGGATCCATGTTGAGCTCGCAGCCCTTGTGAGGCTGGGTTCCCCAGTGCTCCCCAGTGCCCTGCAGCCTTTGTGCACTTCTTGCCACAGTGTGCTCAGCTTGCAGCTTGCACCGCTCCCACACCCACCCCTATTAAAAAAGGCCTTTATATTTTGACCTATAAAAACCACTGGGAGGCAAAGACCACCCCCTTCCAGTGTGATATGAATGAATTTCACTGTGGTGGAGGAGATGTAAAATGATTGAGCAGAATTAATAGCCATGGGGCACTTGCAGGAGATGAAATGAGAAACTTTGAGTCAACCATCTGAGTGTCTTCACTTTGTTCCCAGCGGCTGTCCCTCTGCTCCCTGACCCACATCCCATGCCCTTTGGAAAGCAGCAGAGGAGAAATGAGCTCGTGAGAGATGTCACCTCTAGAAATGCCAAGATTCTTCCACGTGGGGTTTAGAGCAGCAAAATTTCTGTGTCCCAACACCATATGGCAGGCCCCAGGACCCCCATTTCTTTTCTTAACACTCTTCTCCATTTTAAGACTCATCCCTGCTTTACTTTAAAATGCAGCTGTAATCACTAACTGACTCCAGATTGAGAGCCTGGCTTTGGAGTCGTGCAGTATCATGGGTGAGGAGCAGTGACATTTCATCGTCGTGCCTTCTGGGTTTATTTTATTAGCTGCAAGTGACAGCACTGAAGAAGGAATTATCTCTGAGCTGGTTTTAGCCTGTAACTGCCAGAGTCTCTCGAAACCCAGCTCTACTGAGCCTGTGGTTTGCTGCTGGATGACAGTGCATCGGAAGATACTAGCCCACGCAGAGCCATCTCTTCTGCTCCATCCTTTGTTTTGGGCATACGCACATCCAGGAGGTTCTTGCCTGGGGGCTGGGGTGTGTTTCTGAGGTGGGAGAAGCCGTGATGCTGCTGCTGCTGTGCTGCTGCTGCTGTTCCCAATCACGGCAGTCCCCGTGCATGTGCGCCCACGGGTCAGAGCCTGTAGTGAAGGGCCCAGTGAGCTGCTTTCCAGCTCTTGCAGAAAGCTTGTTGAGTCCCTGCTGGAGGCTGGGGGTGCTGTGGTTGTATTGTAAGCAAGGAGAGCCAGGAGTCAGCCTGAGCAGCTGGACTGTGCCTTGGGAGGCAGCTTTTGGAGCTTTGGGTGGCAGAGTTCAACAAGTGCCCGCTACTCCCTTGGGACAGGCTTCCTCCACAGACTTAGCATACTGCTGTTTTCTGGTTTAATTTTGATCTGCATGTTACAGGGCTGGCATGTCTGTATTTAATAAGCTAATACTGCATTATGGATTATCCGTAGGTTAGAAATGGTATTGCCTTCCCGTATTAACTTCCCCTGCTTGATGAGTATGTCTCCTCCCTCAACCCACTACCCTCTAACTCAGCACTGAAAATCATTCCTTGCTTGAGAAATTGGCGTTTTCAGTGATTTCCGTGATGTGTTGAGTAACGTGCTCTCCTTGCTGCTCTCATTCCTGCCCATGTCAGCGGGCTGCCCAGTGCCAGGGGGGCTGCCCATGCTGCCTGTGGGGCTGGGTGCCCCAGGGAGGTCTGTGCCTTCAGTGCAGATAGTGGCACAGAGAAGTTACGGACCCATAAATACTTTTCCAAGCTGAAGGGGAACCTTACCCTTGTTTCTCAAGACTCTCAGAGCTGCTTTATGCCTCTCCACCCCACAGCTCCAAAGCCAGCCTGGCTTTGGTGGGATTGGTGGCATCTTTCCCACAAGCACGTGAATATGGCCGTGCCAGCCGGGGTGTGCATGGAGCCCCACAGCCAGGGGGCTGGAAAAGCTGTTGGAACTTCTGACAGCACAGTTTGGGGTCGCTGCCTCAGCCACGGGTTGCTGCTTGGTCATGGTCACTGGCCCCAGTGTGGCTGCCGAGGAGGGACGAGGTTGGGATCAGCCACTCTCCGGGTGCCAGGGTGTCCCAGGAGCAGCTGGGGCCGCTTGCACCAAGGCTTTGCACACCAGCACAACCTGGGGAAGGGCAGCAGCAGCTCCTGCACCCGAGGGGCGAGGGGAGATGGAGGGGGCACCCACATGGCATTGGCTTGGGCTTCCAGCAGCCCTTTTCCACCCGGCTCTTTGAGGCATGCATGGGAGTGCCTGGCTGTCTCCAGCACCCACTGACACTTTCCTTCACCCTCTCTCTGTCCTCGCAGCTCGCTGCCGGAAGAGAAAAGCAAAACAGGCTCTTCCTTTGAGACTGGTCCAAAGCCGAGCGAGAAGCCGGATGCGGAACAAGCCGAGCTGGACACAGAGCAGAAGAGGAGCCGTGCCCGGGAACGCCGACGAGAAGGACGGTCCAAGACCTTTGACTGGGCTGAATTTCGGCCCATCCAGCAGGCCCTGGTGCAGGAGCGTGCGAACGCTGCAGACTCCTCCAGTAGCGGCTCGGCCGCCTTCCCCAGGGACACCGGAGCCGCCGATGCCGACCCGGGAGAGCTGGAGCGGGAGCGGGCCCGGCGGCGGGAGGAGCGGCGCAAGCGCTTCGAGATGATCGATGCTGTGGATGGGGCAGGGTCAGAAGAGGCACTGAGGATGGAGGTGGACAGGATCCTGCCCGTCCCAGCAGACATCAAACCGCAGAACGTCCACGTGGAGATCGAGCAGCGCTGGCACCAGGTGGAGACCACCCCACTGCGGGAGGAGAAGCAGATCCCCATCACGCCCCTGCACCTCGCCCACGCCGAGGACCGGGAAGAGGGGCTGACGAAGCAGCACCTGACCACGCTGCTGGAGAAGGAGGTACAGGGGTGTGTAGGGTGCAGGCTGCCTGCCAGAATGGCCTTCAGGCCACTGGGGTGACTGTAGGGAGCCTGAGATAGGCTTAAAAATAGCCATAAATATTCCTCCTTCATAATAGCAACTAGTAGGGATGCTGTAGGTTCCTTGGGGAGCTGGCAGGGCACGGATCTGCATCCATTCCTGTTCAGCCCAGCTAGCAGCTTTCAAGTTTCCCACAGCTGCAGAAAGGGCTGTTCTTATGGCCTGGTACTTCCTTACCCCTCCCAGCCAACACAGCCTGATTTGTGGTGGTTGTAGCCAGCCTGTCTCTGACAAAATGGGTACAGTCAAAGTATATCAACCAGACTGCAAATTCAAGCTCCTAATCCTCTGTGCCTCTGCAGCTATAGAGACATGTGTCTGCATTTATAAACTGCCATAAGTTGTAGCACACACCACAAAGGTTCCCTTTTTGTGGAGCCTACATCAAATAGTCTTAAGATTTTTCCAAAAGAACGGAGGAGACTCAGCTCACTTGGAAGAGTTCCGTGCCTGGGATAACAAAGGTTGTTGTTACTTGGGATTGAGGTGTATTAGTGGGAGTGAAAGGGGTAACTTTTTCTTACGGAGTAACCAGGAATATCACCGAGCTGAACTGGGCTGGGATTTGCCTGGGTCATGCCTGGCACAAGCTGGTGCCGTTCATCCTTTGCCGCAGTGAGCTTTACGAATTACACTATTGCATAAATAAGTTCTTTCAGAGGGGAGGGATTTTCCTGGCAAAATGAAATCCAGGTCCCAGAGCAGAGCAGAGCAGTGGTGCCATCAAAAGCTCCGTTACTTCTGCTGTGTCCCCTCCAAGCCGCTTGTTCCTTATGGATGATCCCCTGCCCACTCCCTGGATGCTGTCTTTGTTCATGTCCCTCCAGCTGGAGCAGAAGCAGAAGGAAGCCCTGGAGCTCCTGGAGCAGAACCGGCACCTGCAGGATCAGCTGAAAGTGGCTCTGGGCCGGGAGCAGAGCGCCCGGGAGGGCTACGTGTTGCAGGTAGGAGAGCAGGGAGAAGATGGAGACCCATCTTCCCTGTGCCCGAGGGATCCCCGGTGGGCTTCCGTCTGCGGTGTTTGTGGGGCCATCCTGGGTGACCACCACTGAGCTCCAAGAGATTTGACCTTCTTGCAAACCTGGCTAATTCTGTGGCATTACCAGAGTCATCTGCTTATGGAAACCTCTGATCTGGGGTGGAATAGAAGGTAGCATTACCTGTTAGCATTCCCAAGGGAAAACATAACAGAGCCAGACAGATGGGACTTCAGCAAAATCGACCTCTGATCCATCCCATACGTGTTTGCCTTTGCAACAGCTGTTTCCCCCTTTCTGTGCCCCAGATACTCCCCTCAGGCAGTGGGGTGCACACAAGGCTTTCCAAGCATCCTATAGCCCACCAGCTGCTCCTGGCTGGGGATTTTGTGTGGCTGTTACACGGGCAAACAGGACATTGAGATGTATCTCCCAGGCACGTTCCCTCCAGCCAGAGTGGGATTTGCACTGGGATGACCTGTTACCTTGGATCACTTTGGTGGTTTCTGCTGTCACAAGATTCCTCAGCAGAGCCTAGAAATGAGTTTTGGAGGATCTGGCAAAAGAGACAGGATGGTCTTTGGGGAAACCTTTCCTCCCCTCGTCCAAACAAAGCAGGTTTTTCCCAGCCCTTCCTCTGGGAGCATCCATGCCTGGAGGAAGTTGTGGCACCTGCAGGGCAGCTTCTGGCTGCTCTCAGGGGTCCATAGTCTTGTTCTGTGCAGGGGCAGCATTTTGACCTGCTCAAATCTACTTGACCAAACTGGCTGTGGATCAAAGTGGCCGTGTGTTGCCGCACGCTGTGCTCCCGTGGCAGCAAACCCAGTGTCGATGCCAAACCTTGCATCCTTATTTCTCACAGGAAAATTTTCCCTGAAGAAGTTGCACAGGCAGTGGAGCCAGCCCAGGGAGGGGGACATCTTGCCTTCCTTGCCCATGACCTCCCAGGAGGAGTAATTAATTCATTTCTGGAGTCTCCGAGCTGACAGTGCCTGCTTGGAGGAGTTCCATTTTCACTTGGCAGAGCTGGAAGAGTAACTAACTCCCACTTCCCTGCGGCAGAGGCGTCTGACCTCCCTTTGCCTGGAGCCTGGAAAAATCAGGGAATGGGGATAAAAGCTGGATGCTGAATCCACCATCAGATTGAAGTTGGCCACAGTGCCTCGATACAAAGAGGGGTGGCAAGAGGGGAAGCCTGCAGAGAGGCTGAGCTGCTGAGAGAAGTGACCCAAACTTGGACTGGAAGTTGGAGAGGGTTTTTGGAAAGGTTGGAGGCTTTTGCCTGCTCCAATCTAATTGTTCTGGGGATTTCCCTTGTGTTTCCTGGGAGCCAGAGGGATTAAAGTCCTATTGTAGAAGGGAGTAACCCCACCAAATCCTGCTGGGGTGGAGGGAGTGGAGCCGCTGGGGGAATTCTGCAGCCGCAGCCTGCAGACAAACATCACAGCATTTTTTTGGACAACCCCTTTGAATTTCATGTGGCCCCCCCCGCCCCCCATCATGCCTGATTTTGGGGAGGTTCCCGCATTGTCTATGAGGAGGGCTGATGGAGAAGCCTGACTGCTGCCAAGCCCATCCCTCCTGAGCTGCCTGGGAGGCACCAACCCCTCCTTGCAGCCTGCCCAGCCCCGCAGGGACCCCCCTGCACTGCCTGTTCCATGAGGCAGTGCTGAGCCATCCCTCCAATGCATGTGCCGTGCACCGAAGCCTCTCTGGCCTCCTGTAACCCCTCTCTTGCTCTGAGCTTCCTCGGGACGGGGCACCCTAACATTGATCCCTACTGGGACAAACACCAGGAGCTCCTGCTCCTGGCAAATGGGCTGGAGACATCCCCCACCTCTGGCCACTGTGGGTGGGAGGGGGCACGTACTAACCTGTCCCGGGCGGATATTCTTGCATGTTTTTGGTGTAAAGCATGAAATTTAACTTAACATAACTGAGTGTCACATCTGTGGGCTTTCCTTAATCAGCAACCAGAGTACAGCAAGGCAGGCCAAATTCCTAGGCTTAACGCTGTGCTTCTCTCGCCTCTTCCTGTCTTGTGTATTTTATTTTTTTTTTAAGATACATAATTTCTGTCGCCTTTTGCATGACGCTTTCTGTGAGTTTTCTCTTTGCATGCTCCATTGCTTTGGTTTGAATCTCACAAAGGTTGGTTTCTTTCATTTTTACGTTCTCATCATGCCTTTTCCTTCCCTCCATTTGTCGGGCTTTTTATTTTGTCCTTTGTTTGTTTATTTGATTTTGCAGGTAGAGAAATTAGATCCTCCCTAGCCCTAAGCTTTAGCATGACAGCATCTCTCTAATGCGATGAGCAGCCACTCAGTCCTGTTTGGCAGGCGCAGAAATGACATCGCCACCATGATGGCTGGCCCGTCGCCCTGTGTTTGGGTGGGATGTGATGTCATTTGCTGTCACCTCACTTTCTGTTGTTGCTTTTGGTCGGTGGACTGTATTACCTGAACTGTGCACTTTTTGTTTCACAACCAAACAAACAAACTCGCTAAAAAAAAAAAAGGCAGTTCCTTTCTCCTCCACCTTGTTCCATCTCCTCCTCATCCTTGGCATTTTTCTTTTGTCTGTCTGTCTCCGTTTTACTGCTGGTGTTTCTTTTTCATTGTTTTTTTGATTCTGTTTGAGTTTGGGTTTATTGTTGTTTTTCCATTTAGCCTGTTACTGTACAGCTGTTTTGATGTCGTGGTCAGTGTTTTCTGTTACTGGAAAGCAGTTGTCACTCATTAAAAAAAAAAAAAGTTGGTTAAACAAACCAAATTGTGCCAAGAACAAATCATCCCAATTGGAGCTGTGGGTTGCAGCCAAGTCGCTGCGAGGAGCTTTTCCATGGCCTGCCTGGCCAGAGGTGTGACACTCAGAAGGGAGAGCCAAGAGTGTTACTAATCTAGTATTTAATCAATTTTTTTAAGACCGAGGTGGCCGCCTCGCCATCAGGTGCCTGGCAGAGGCTCCACAAAGTCAACCAAGACCTCCAAAGCGAGCTGGAAGCGCAATGCCAGCGTCAAGAGGTGATCAATCAGCAGATTCAGTCGCTGAAGCGCAGCTACGCCGAGGCCAAGGACGTGATCCGGCACCACGAGGCCGAGATTCAGAGCCTGCAGGCGAGGCTCAGTAATGCGGCGGCCGAGCTCGCCATCAAGGAGCAGACCCTGGCCAAGCTCAAGAGCGACCTGAGGAGCGAGAAGGAGAAAGCCAAAGAGCAGCTGGAGGAGTGGCAGCACGGCGAGGCCGCGCTCAGCTCCCAGCTGAAGGCCAGCGAGCAGAAGCTGAAGAGCGCGGAGGCTCTGCTGCTGGAGAAGACCCAGGAGCTGCGGGACCTGGAGATGCAGCAGGCTCTACAGCGCGACCACCAGAAGGAAGTGCAGCGGCTCCAGGACAGGATCGCGGACCTCAGCGGGCAGCTGAATGCCAGCGAGCAGGCACGGGTCCTCATGGAGGAGAAGCTGCAGAAAAACTACGAGGCTTTGCTGGAGAGCTGCGAGAGGGAGAAGCAGGTTTTGATACGGAGCCTGAAGGAGGTGGAGGACAAGGCCAACGAGTACGAGAACCAGCTGCAGAACAGCGAGCAGCAAATGGAGATTCTGCAGAAGGAGAAGTTGAGCGCCAAGTTTGAAGGCAGCGAGCTCGTCCACCAGCTGGAGGAGCAGCTGGCCTTGAAGGAGGCCAGCATCCAAAAACTTGCCGAGCACATCAAGGAGCTCGAAAGAGAGAGGGACCAGATCAAGTGCCGGTTCCACGAGCTCATGAATCAGGTGGCCGAGTCGGATAACGAAGTTGCAAAGCTACAAGCAAAGTTGAAAACGGAAGAGACCAACTACCACAATCTGGAGCAGTCGTTCGAGGAGGTGTCGGATCAGTTCCGGGGGGTGCAGGAGGTGCTGAAAGAGAAAGAAGAAGAGCTGAGACACGTTAAGGAAATGCACTTGAGAATTGTGGAGAAGAAAGATCAAGATCTCAGTGAGGCTTTGGTTAAAATGGTTGCTTTAGATAGCAGTTTAGAGGAGACTAAAGTAAAGCTAAAGGCCAAGGAGGAGGCTTTAAAGAAATTAGCTAGTGTGGGCACAGGTCCTTGTGGTGAGGAGGCAGAAGACCTTGGCCCCAGTCTTGAGGCTGATGAAAGTCATCTATCCCAACTGGGGCAGGCTCTGCAAACTCAGGATGTCCTCCCAGCTCTGACTTATGCACTGAAGGAGGAGGAGGATGAGGTTCTTGAGACCAGTCAGAGGCAAGTGGAGGAATTTGGCTCCCCGTCTAAAGTTGTAGAGCTCCAGGACCAAGAGTTAGTTCAGAAAGCTTTAGCAAAGCCTGATGTAGGAATCATGGGGGCCAAGAGGCAAAGAATCCGTTTTTCAAGCATCCAGTGTCAAAAATACATTCATCCAGATGGATCAGAGAAAAACTGGACAAGCAGCACCTCTTCAGACACAAGCCAGGACAGATCTCTGTCTGAAGAAAGCATGTCCTCAGAGCCAGCTCTGGGTTACCCCTCATCAGGGACGAGTGATTCTGAGACTTATCTCTCCATCATCCATTCCCTGGAAACCAAGCTGTATATTACAGAGGAAAAGCTCAAAGATGTGACGATGAAGCTTGAAAGCCAGCACGGCCATAACCAGGAGACGCTCATCGCCCTCCACCATCAGTGGGCCAGCACGGAGTCCCAGCTGCGGGAACAGCTTCAGACCAGCCTGTCCCAAGTCAATGCTTTGATCTCACAGCTGGAGAGTGAGAGGCAGGAAAAGTTCAAGCTCATAGAAAGTCACGTCAGCGAGCTGGGAGGTTTCCAGATGAAAAACGATGAAGCACTGACTTGCTTAGAGAAGTGCAGGGAGCAGCTAAGATCCTTGCCCAAATCAGACAAAGAAAAAGAGGGTGACTTGTTCCTTGTTACTCTGTCCGGCATGGAAACAACTTTATCAAACGCAATCCAAGCCTTGAGCGGGGCGCCCGTCCCATCAGAGTATCAGCAGAGTGAAAGCCTCACCACGGAGAGCCTCGCTCCAGAAGGAGGGGATTTGGGAGAAGAGGAGCACGTCTCCAAGGAGCAGCAAGCAGATGTGTTTGACACCGGCCAGCTGAGGTGGCTTTCTGAGAGGGTGGCGTTTGAGGCCTCTCTCATCAACCAAATAGCAGAGTCTTTGAAAAATGCAAGCTCTGAGATAGCCCAGCTTCTGAGAGAGATCCAGGGAACGGCCAAGGTGGTTTTGTTGGAGCCAGCAAGTGTTTCTCATACAGCCAATGATTTGGCCAGTGTCCTGTCTAAAAAGCTGCTGCTGGAAGGGGAGTTCTGGAGCCAGGTGGAGGAGCTGAAAGCACACTTGAGCACTAGAGAAGGAGAAGCTGAGGGTAAAACAGAAACAAGTTTGGGCTTTTCCCCATGTTTTCTTAGTGCTGTAGCAGATGCTACATTGATCAAGGCAGAACTTGGGTTTGTTGCAGAGAAAATGAGAGAGTCTTTTCATCAGAGGTTAAAAGCAATCGAAGAAGAGCTCCATAATACCAAAACAGCTCTCCAGCAGCACAAATGCATGTTGGAGGAGATCATCAGAGCGTACAGGACTCCTGAGTTTGACAAAGTTATGCACCAGATTTCTGAAGCACTTGAAATACAAAAAGATGCTTCGGAAAGAGCCCAGATCTCTTGGGATGGGAGCCATCTCCAAATGGTGCCGTGCCAGGAATTAGCCAAGGTGGAGGAGAATGGCAGCGCCCCAGACCATAGTAGTGAAGCTCTTGTTTCCATTCAGGAAGATCTTGCCCAGCAACTGAAGGACAAATCCAATGTTCTGAAGGAGATATCTGTTGCCTTACTCTCTCTGCCTCCTGAGGAGGCCAGGAGAGACTGTCAGAAGCTCCTGAAGATATCCCAGAGTCTTTCCTACCATTCGTGCATGGGAGACCTGGAGCGGTATTCGTCTTTGTTAGTCCACGATGCCATTGTTCAGGCTCAGGTTTGTTACGCTGCTTGCAAAGTCCGGCTGGAGCACGAGAGGGAGATGAAGTCCTACAAGGAGTCCTTGCAGAGCATGGACGCGCTGTGCCAGGAGCGCGTGAAGACAGTGTCTCTCCTGCGGGACGAGTACGAGGAGCTGCTCAGGAAGCAGCAGGGCGAGTACACCGAGGTGATCGCCGTGCTGGAGAGGGAGAACGCTGACCTCAAAGCAAAGGTGTCCCAGCTGGACAGCCAGCGGAGGCTGTTGGAGGAGGAAGGGCATGAACACAGCAAGAGCTTGAGTGAGCTGCAGGGGCGGTACGAGGAGGAGATCCGAAACGTGATCGAGCAGCTCAACAGGACAGAGGATGCCCTGAAGGCCGAGAGAGTGGAGGGGCTCAACCAGCTGGACGCCATTGTCCGTGACAAGCAGAACATGGAGCAGTGTCACCTGGAGCAGATGCAAACACTGGAGGAAAAGTTCCAGGCCAAGATCAAGGAGCTGCAGGTCATCCACGGCGAGGAGCTGCAGGCACTGCAGGAGCACTACAGCCAGAACCTGCAGCGCCTGCAAGAGACCCTCGATGAGTACCAGAGGCAGCACCCGGAGGCGTCCCCCGCGGTGGCCCCGGGCGCTGGGGACACCTGGGCGGCCGGCGAGGCGGGTGGCACCGGGCAGGACCCCGGCAGCGACCCGGACTCCATGCACGGCCTGAGGGAACGCATCCAGGAGCTGGAGGCCCAGATGAACGTCATGAGGGATGAGCTGGAGAACAAACATCTGGAGGGGAACGCTTCCACTTTGAGGGAAAAATACCAGAAAGACTTTGAAAACCTAAAGGTCTTGATATGTTTAACATCTTCTGCTTTCTGCTGCAGTCCCAGGGCGCGTGCAGTCCCAGGGTTCGCTTGCCGAACCAAGGGACATCTGCTAAAAGAGACAGCATGCTGAAACAAGCCCCAGAGTATTAGCCAGGCCTCTGTAAAGCATGGTGTTTACTTTTTCTCCGTGCTGGGTTGTTCTAAATCCATCGCTGAGTGCTTGGGAGGGTGGATTTCTGGAGGTGGTCTTTGCGTGGAGAGGGAGAGGGTTTTGAAGCAGCTTGATAACATCACACTCTCCTTCAACACGAAGACCTCAGTGTTTCTCCTTGTACCCAACACATACATTTTGTTTGTGACTTCCCTTTAAAAGCATTCCTCAGCTCTGTCTTTCCCAGTCTGATCAAATCTCCAGTCTGTCTCTGCTGCTTTCAAAAATGCAGGATGAAATGGAAACTTGATGCTCTCAAAATGTATGTTCCTAGGGAAAGTAGCTGCAAACAGATGCCAAGTTCTGTAGCCAAGCAGAGCTCCTCTGCAGGAGGCTGCGAGGACCATGCTGCTGTTGGACACAGTAATTCTGTACACAACAAAGAGTGCACAGTTACGGAACACCCAGGTGAGGTGCAGAGAAAACCACTGGCAATGAAGTGCCACCATTCAAATTGCCCCACCAGTCAGACTGGCTGTAAAACTGGTTTGAGATCATCCAGCATCTAAAAAAAAAAAATGGGTTTGGTGGTTTGCTTTTCCTAGGAGAGCATTCCCAGTTCGGAAGTGAGTTTAGGGTTGTAGAGGACTCTGGCAGCACCAGGGGAGGCTGCCAGGTTGAACAGGAAGCCAAGAGGGCAGCGATGCAGAGGCTGTGTCGGTGAGACTTTCACAGACCAGTTGCTCTTAAGAATCAGCAAAAATGTGGGAGAGGTTGCTTCCAGCCACAAGGTCCAGCACACATCTGAGTTGGGGGTGAAGTGTGGCTCAGCTCCAGGCAAAAGCTGGTTTTAGCCTGGGAAGAGCAGTAGTTTTGCTGAATCCCATTGGAATTAAGCAGTGGTGGTCAGAAAGCCAACCAAGCAATTGGAAACCTGCCCAAACTAGAAGTTTAAATGCTCTCCGTTCTTCTCTTAAGAACCTGATGGAGAATGTAGTATCAGTAGCACAGGAGTAACTCTTCAACCTGGAGAAGAGAAGGCTTCAAGGAAGACCTTGCAGCCATGTCCAGTGCCTAGAGGGGTTCCAAGAGAGCCGGAAGGGACTTCTGACAAAAGCATGAAGTGACAGGACAAGGGGTAATGGCTTTTAGATGAAGGAGGGTAGATTTAGATTTAATATTAGGAAGGAATTCTTCCCTGTGAGGGTGGTGAGGCCCTGGCACAGGTGGCCCCGGGAAGCTGTGGCTGACCTGTCCCTGAAGTGTCCAAAGCCAGGTTCAAGGCTTGGAGCAGCCTGGGATAGTAGAACATGTCCCTGGCCATGATGGGGTGGAAGAGGTTTTTAAGGACTTTAAGGTCCCTTCCAACCCAAACCATTCTGTGGTTCTATGAGATACTGATATGTACATGTGGATTTATGGCCATACATTTACAATACATTAAATAGTAAATCTACAGCCAGACTTATGGCAGAGTAGGCACCTTTTTATTCCAAAATTAGAGGTGTTTCAGGAGTTGGACTTGATGATCCTTGTGGATCCCTTCCAGCTCAGCGTATTCTGTGATTCTGAGTGTAATGAAGAATCCTGCAGGGCTGCTCTGTGCCACAGCCAAGTCCAGGCAGGTTCTGGCACTGAGTTAGGAGTTTAAAAAAACAAACAAACAAACAAGGCTGGGAAAGTGAAGAATGCCTCAGGATTAAAAATTAAATGGGAGGGGAAAAACCACCAAAGCTGAAAATTGGGAACGAGGATTAGGCAGGTAACAGAGCATTAGCCAAGAAAGTGATGCTGAGGGGTGTATGTAAGTGAAGGTCAGTGGTGTTGGACTCTCCTGAGCACTTTTGCCACTGGGGGAGTGAATTTGTCCCCCTAAAATTTCCCATGGGGTCCCAGAGGTCCCTAGGTGACAGTCCTCACTTTCCATGGAAAACGTTTGTGTTAATCAAGGGGAGCTCAGTTGAAATCAGGGAATAAAGCCAGCCTGTGTCGTTAAGGGGAAAAGCCCTGTACAGTGCTTGGCGTCAGGTTTGTCCTAAGCTGCCTGATGGGGCTCAGCACCTTGTCCCCAGTGTGTGCCCCTTCTTCCCTTGTGGCTTGGGCCTGCCTGTGGCTTTGCTGGTCCTGTCCATGTCCATGTCCTGCAGCCGTGTGTCCATCCAGGATCCCGATATGCTTGGGCTGGCAGCTGAGCTGGGAACAGGCGTTTGCATTTGTCTGCTGCAAAGGCAGGAGTGGGGGCTGTGCCGGGGGCAGAAGGACCAGGCAGGAATTCAGGACCTCACCCCTGGTGAATCCCAACTCCCCAAACTGCTCCTCCTGTGTCCTGGCCCGAGTTCTTTCCCAGTAATTCAATTAGCAAGTTATCTTCCCTGCAGCATTTGTAGCAATACTCTTGGGATTTAAGATCCTGTTGCTGTCACGTCATCTTCCTTCCACCCAGAGATTGAAAAGAACAGAAGGGGCACAGAAGGTTTTTTTGGTTGTTTTTTTGACATATATTTGCAGTCCCCAGCTGGGTCTGCCCCTGTGCATCCCTTTCCCTGGAGCTGTCAGGGGTCGAGCGACTGCAGGACGAGCCCTGACCTTTGTGAGGTCCATCCTGCTCAATGGCTGGGGAAGCAGAAGATCCCTGCTGGACCTGGGGAGCTGAGCTGCCCGCTGGTGTGTGGCTCCTGGTGGGCTCCCCACCGCCGTGGCACCGGCCCTGTGCTCCTGGGCCAACCCTTTCCCCTTCTCCCTTTGCAGGCAACATGTGAGAGGGGCTTTGCAGCCATGGAGGAGACGCACCAGAAGAAGATCGAGGACCTGCAGCGGCAGCACCAGCGGGAGCTGGAGAAGCTGCGGGAGGAGAAGGATCGCCTGCTGGCAGAGGAAACGGCTGCCACCATCTCAGGTACCAGAGGGTCCCCCATGGTGGGGCAGCTCTGTGGTGATGGGGACATGGGGGTGGTGTTGGCTGCATTGAGGAGCAGAGCAGGGGTGGGATGAGGGCTGCGTGGGCTGCACAGGGAGATGGGAACAGGCTTGTGGGAAAGATGTTTTAGGTGGAGGTCCATCTCGTGGTCATCCAGGTTTGGTGCCCATCTCCTGGTCCTTCTCCAGGCTTGGTACTCCTGTCTTTGGCTGTTGCACAGTCTGATCTGTTTTCCATTCCAACTCTGAAAGGCATTAGTCATTCCTGTGGTTAAATTATTGCCAATTCCACACTGAATTAATTCTTCAGTGCCCCAGGGAATGTTCAAACACTGGAGTTCAGGGGCTCTGCATTAGGAATCCCACAGTCCAGAAAACAACGTGTGAAGTGGACAATCATTTGGACTCTGTTAAAAAGTGGCATTTGCAGAAGCCCCTTTGCAGCCGGGGCAGAGACTGAAGGGGCCGCGAAGCAGTGGGATATTTGCAGGGATGCCTTTGGTTTTGTTCCTTTTAGAAATGAAAAAAAACTCAAAAAAGCCACCCATAGGTGGAGGGTGCTGGGTGCTAACACTGTGCTGCCCCTCACAGCCATTGAAGCCATGAAGAACGCGCACCGGGAGGAGCTGGAGCGGGAGCTGGAGAAGTCCCAGCGCTCCCAGATCAGCAGCGTCAACGCCGACATCGAGGCCCTCCGAAGGCAGTACCTGTAAGACCATCACTGTCCTCTGTTGCCATCTCGAAGGGAGGTCATGTGTGGGAGACCCTTCTCTCCCGTTTGATTCTGGCAATAAGTTTGGGGTTATTTCAGGGGCCTCTTCCCTTGGTCCCGACCCAGGTGCATCCATCAGAGCCTCCTGGTTGCCCATAATCTTTCAGGCTCCAGGTCAATGTCCCCACGTTGCCCAAAATAGCTGCTTTATGGTCCTCAGAAGTAGCAGATGAGCAGCCAGTGCTGCTTTTCACGCAGCTGCAGCAGCGGGGCTGTTCAAAAGGTGAGGAGGAAGCTCTGAGCTTTCCATGGCAAGGCTGTCCCCGCGTGGGAGCTGAGCAGGGCTGCCTGTCAGCTTTATCAACCTTGATACATCTATATAAGTTGGGAAGTATGCAAATACACCTGGTCCCGGGTGCCCAGAGCAAACTTAGAATCCTGGAATGGTTTGGGTTGGAAAGAACCTTAAAGCTCATCTCATTCCAACCCCCTGCCATGAGCAGGGACACCTTCCACTATCCCAGGTTGCCCCAAGCCCCGTCCAACCTGGCCTTGGACACTTCCAGAGACGGGGCATCCACAGCTTCTCTGGGCAACCTCTGCCAGGGCCTCCCCACCCTCCCAAGGAAGAACTTTGCATTGGTAGATTTTGATAGATCTCAGCTCAGGTCTTGGAAACCTGAGAAAGTTCTGCCACTTCACCTCTGAGAGAACAACCTCCTGTCCCCTTTGGTGCCCAAGCCTGGCTCTGCCAGGAGAGTTAACTTGCTCTGGGCTTGAGTTTTTTTCCCAAAGGGAACATGCAATCCTCATCCTCGGTGCTTAGCTCCCTGTTGGGTTGTCTGGGATGCTGAAGGAAGAATGGGCATGGGGATATGTGTGCGTGGAGAGGGCACTACCCCCACGTGTGTTCCACAGGGAGGAGCTGCAGTCGGTGCAGCGGGAGCTGGAGGTGCTTTCGGAGCAGTATTCCCAGAAGTGTTTGGAGAACGCCCACCTGGCGCAGGCGCTGGAGGCTGAGAGGCAGGCCCTCCGCCAGTGCCAGCGGGAGAACCAGGAGCTCAACGCCCACAACCAGGTGAGGGTCCTGCCCTGGTGACCATGGGCTCCGTGCTGAGCCGTGGCCGTGCTCCCCCTTCCCACAGCGGCTCTCCTCCTCTTCCCAGGAGCTGAATAACCGCCTGGCTGCGGAGATCACGCGACTGCGGACCCTGCTGACCGGGGAGGGCGGGGGAGAGGCTGCTGGGTCGCCTCTCACGCAGGGCAAGGACGCCTACGAGCTGGAGGTGAGTTCTGCAGAGAGGCTCGAGGGTGGCCACAAGTGCTGTGTACCCTGGGAGTGCGTCACAGCCTGGGAGTGTGTCACAGCTGGGAGGTGTTGCAGCCATCCATCCCCCAGTCGGCTCTCGTGGCTGGTCAGCCCTGTTATCATGGGCTGCATGAGGCCAGGAGATTCTGGGGTCCTGATCTTCTCACCACCAAGCCAGACACTCACTCTTCCTTCTGCAGCCCCTGCTTGTCCCTGGGACCCAATCCATGCAGAGCAGTGGGGACAGAAACTGGGGTGTGCAGGGAGCACATCAGCACTGCAAGCTTGGGCAAGTTCCCAAGAGAACCAGGAGGAGTTTTCTTGTGAGAAGCAGAAGACGGGTGCACCAGAGGCTTTGTGGTGCTGGCATGGGGCTGAGTCTCCAGCCCTTGGCTTGATTGCCACTGGGTACAGCAGGTGTCACACTGTGTCTGCTCGGGTGCAAAGATGCTGTTTTTTGTTCCCACAGGTCCTGCTGCGGGTGAAAGAATCCGAAATCCAGTACCTGAAGCAGGAGATCAGCTCCCTCAAAGACGAGCTGCAGACAGCACTGAGGGTAATGCCAGGGGTGGTTCTGCAAATCCTCTTACTTTGCTCTGCTCCTGAGTGTCTGTGCTTAGATTTCAGCCCATTTACACCTAGATTTGAAACCATATTTAATTTTTCCCCTGAATGTAATTCAATACCCATTTTGGTGTCATCAGTAAAGCACTCCATGTATCAACTTAAGACTTACCCCCCAAAGGAGACAGTATGGGAAAACATCCCTTTCAGCATGATTTCCCCATTTACTGTCACATCAGATCAGATTTAAATGGCACAAACAATCAGTGTTACAGATCTGCCCAGCCTTGCAGCGGTGGAACTGGTTTGCTCTGGACAATCCAAGGCCATTTCTGGGAATTCTGCTTGAATTCTGTGTCTTGGCTAAAATGAAAAGCCACTAAGAGCCCTGTAGCTGAGGGGCTGCAGGCACGGGCAGCACCGTGTGCTGGCCCTTGGCTCTCAGCTCTCCGCCCGTCTCCGTTGCGCGGTCCCGGATCGCTGTTGGAAGCAGCTCCGAGGGCGTGTGTTGCCCTGGCCAAGCCTCTCTCCCGCTGCCGGCTCCTCTTCCGTCGGCATTTGCCAAGCTCCTCTTCAGTGCATCCACAAACCCCTCGGCTCCAGCTGTCTGTCTGGCTCCATCGGGTTGTTCTTGTTCCCTTGCCAGGATAAGAAATACGCCAGCGACAAGTACAAAGACATCTACACGGAGCTGAGCATCGTGAAGGCCAAGGCAGACTGTGATATCAGCAGGTTGAAAGAGCAGCTGAAAGCAGCCACAGAAGCTCAGGGAGAGAAATCCCCTGTGAACACCACTGTATCGGGATATGGTCAGTCCTCCTCCAGCAGCTCTGAGCAGTCCTGGGTGTCCCGAGCTAACACGGGAATCCTGGAGTACAAACCCTTGTGCAGTAACGGGTCTGAGTGTAGGACTTGGCCTTCCAACCCAAAGCTGATGGGCTTTGAAAGCCTTCTGGCATTTTGCATCAGGAAAACCTCGTGATGCAGGGATGCCCAAAAGCCCCCTCTGCCCTTGGGGCAGCACTAAGAGTCGGGCTCAGGGCACTTTCCTGGGCTGGGAGGGCAGAGCCCCAGCCCTGTCCTTGCAGGAAGGCAGTGGGCACCAGGCTAATCCCACTTGTTTTGCTTCTTCCCAGATATTATGAAATCAAAAAGCAACCCTGATTTCTTGAAGAAAGACAGATCCAGTGTTAGCCGGCAACTAAGGAATATCAGGTCAAAGGTGAGCTCAGATGTCCTGCCCAGTGGGATGGGAATGAGGAATGCCCAGCGTTTCTCTTTGGTGGGGATCCCAATTGGGAAGAAATGGGCAGGGGAACAAAATTCAGAATTTTCCAGACACTAGTGCTAGCCTGGATGGATTTTTACTGCAGAAGGACTGACTGTGCAGCCAGGCAGGGCCCACTCCCCACTCTGGACCCTGTTCAAATGGAGACATGAAGCTGCTCTCTGGTTGAAAAAAAGGCTGAAGTTCTCCTTATTCTTTGGTCTTTCACAGGAGGACTATCCCAAGTATCTTCTCCTTCTTTTCAGTTGAAACATAGGTGGAAATGTGCACATCATTCTAGTTTTAGTGTTCATCACGGCAAGATTTTTTGTCTTTATGTGTATCAGCAATGCCTGGGTCCTGGGCATATTTAACACACACTTTGCTTGTGTGTTAACATGGTGCAGATGGCCTTGTGCTTCTGTGGTGCTTCTGTGCTTGCTGTTGATCCCAAAGCCCAGTGATGCTGTGCCAAGCTCTCCTTGGCAGCCAGTTACATCATGTGGGACTGCAGGGATAAGGAAGGGCAAATAATGCTGATCAGGAGTCAGCATTAAACATAGGACAGCTGGGAGGAAGCTCAGCATGAGCAAACCTGCTTTGCCTCTCACCTGGTGTCTTGCTCGTGTTTGAAGTGGTTGGGCCCTTGCAGGGCAGGCAAAATACTTTGAGCTTGGTGCCCATGTGGGGAAACACTTGGAGCTCTGTGAGCAGCATCTCCTCAGCTTGGGGCATCTGCACTGCACCCAGTGAACAGAGAGAGACTTCTGCACATTTTGAGGCAGCCCAGACCTGCTGGGCCACTCGGATGCTGGGTTTCCCTTCACCACTTCAACTCAGATCACTTTCTGTGTGGTCCCCATGTGTGATGCTTGATGAGGAAGGAGAGGAGAGGAAGCAGGGGCTGTGCCAGGGCATCGCTGGGGGATAGGGGGCTGGGGCTGCGCCAGTGCAAATTCGCTTGGGATTTATGAGCTTCTTCTTCTGTTTTTGTTCTTTTTTTTTGTTTTATTTTGCTTTTTCCTTCAACAGTCCGTTATTGAGCAGGTCTCATGGGATAACTGAAATGAACCCGAGTCCAGGTTCCCTGCCACGTAGGTAAACACACCGGCACCCGCCCAGCGCCGCAGCCACCACGGGCGCGGCCCAACCTCTGCATGCACTGCTCACACCTCCCTGCCAGACTAGAGCCCTCCTTCTCTTCATGACTGACTGACGGGTTCATTCACTGCTAATTCTTTCCCTGGGCGAAGGGGAAGGGGAAGGGAGAAGTCAGTGTACCCAAGATCCGTGTGAAACGCAGTCTCTCTGCCTCTTCCCTGGGGAATGTGGCTTTTCGTCTTCCTGCTCTTCCCACCCTCACCAACACAGCTCATTATCACAGAGAGGATTTGGACATGGTGGGGCATGTTTTCCTGTTTACTGTGTTGGGAGCGTGGGACACTGAGTGTGCATGCCTGAATGACTCTGCATGCCTCAGACTAAACTCCAGCACTGTCCAGGTCTCGTAGGAAAACACCTGTTCTGCTGTTAGCCAGGTGCAGGAGCAGTCGGGGATGCCTTTAAGTGTACTTCCCATAACAGCCCAGAGCATGGAAAATGGTCTCAGCTGCAGAGGGGAATGTCCTGGACTGCCCTAATTTCCTTTACCCACAGTTGCTGCTTTTTCAGGTTGATCCATGCCTGAGCAAGAGTCTTCCTTGCCCAGTGACCTTCTCCTCCTGCTCGCCATCCCTGAGCCTCCAAGGCTTCCAAGCTCTTCCAGCAAAAGGAGGAAGCTGATAAGAAATGAGGCTGACTCTAATGAGCCAGACATCTCCAGTAACTGGAGTAATAGTGAATTTCCTGGCCCATGGCAAAGAGTGAGGTGGGAGCACCTGCAGGGGCAGGTTAGGAGAGAGGAGCTCCCAGCACGGTGGGTGGAGAGCCCCAGGAAGTCTGTTGGAAGATCCCTTTATCACAGATATCATCCTACATTAGTCTCACTTCATCAGGCTCTCCTCAGCAGCAACTGAAATGGTTGTGGGACTGCCCAGGGGCTGAGTTTGCTGGAATTTGTGCCATCAGGCAGAACAGTCTGATGGTTCCTGGTGTCTCTTTCCATCCACTGAGAAATCAGATGCCAGAACTGGAATGCACGAGCTGCTCCCATTTAAAGAGGCCCAAAGTAAACTTCCTTTAGGAAGTGTGTGCTCAGAGATTCTCATCCCAGGAGACCCTGCTGCCCGTTGGAAAGGGAGCACACAGCATTTGGAAATTCAGTCCAATTTAGTGCTTTCATTTCCATGCTGCCTGGCAAAGCCCTTCTGTGTTTGTGGGCCTGTGGGAGGAAAAACATTTCCAGAAATACAGTAACCATGGGAATCTGCACAGCCTTGGGGCAAGTTTATCATGGAGTCCTGCCTTCATAAATACATGGGAAGGAAAATGCAGCCCAAAAGTCCAACCTGCTGCTGTGGTGGAACAGTCCTCTGGCACCACAGCCAGGGAAGGGAAAGGAGAAGGGGAGGTGGCTGCCTGATAGTAGGATCATGGAATCATAGAATGGTTTGGGTTGGAAGGGATGAAAAATCATCCTGTTCCACCCTCCTGCCACGGGCAGGGACACCTTCCAGTATCCCAGGTTGCTCCAAGCCCCATGCAGCCTGGTCTTGGACACTTCGAGGGATCCAGGGGCAGCCACAGCTTCTCTGGGCATCCTGTGCCAGGGCCTCCCCACCCTCACAGGGAAGAATTTCTTCCCAATATCCCATCCATCCCTGCCCTCTGGCAATGGGAAGCCATCCCCTCTTGTCCTGTCACTCCAGACTCTCTCCAGAGTCCATCTCCAGCTCTCCTGGAGCCCCTTTGGCTCTGGAAGGGGCCCTAAGGTCACCTTGAGCCTTCTCTTCTCCAGGCTGAACAATCCCAGTTCCCTCAGACTTTCCTCCTAGGAGCTGATTTCCATCCCTCCACTCTGTGCCTTTGAAGGTGCCAAGTCTTGGTCTCTAAAGCAAATAATGTTCCAGCTGCAGCATGAGTTCCTTGCAAGTTCCAAGGACCAGGCTGGCAGGCAGAGCTGTGGGGTTGGGACAGGCAGTGGGACACAGAGGGGCAGAGCTCTGGCTATGGGGGCTGTGTTTAGGGATGGGAGGTGGCTGTGCCTCCTCATTTACAGGGACAGCTCACCACCTAATGCTTTGCTCTCCTCAATCTCTCGTGCCACAGGTTTGGGGCTGCAGGAAGGAGGGTGCTGGCATTAGGCTGGTGCATCCCCTCAGGCTGGTTTCAATTTAAAGTTGTCCTACAGGAGTCAGGCAATTTGTTGCTGGGTTTCTGCCCCTCTCAGTGCTGTGCTGCCGAGTCCCCATGTGTAGGTGATGGATTTTACAATTCCAAATGGCAGGGGGCTGCTGGCCAGCTGAGAGTTGTGCCTTGAAATCTGGATGCTGCATCTGAATTGGATCAGCCATCAGAGCCTGCCAGACCTGAACAGCATTTAGGAGTCCTCTGTCTAACCGTGGGCTGTGGAGGCATCTTTGGCTTGGGAGAGGCCCAGGGTGGGGTGAGAGAAGGAGTGGGATGGTTGCTGGCAGCACACAGCAGTTTCCAGGGTTTCTTGAGCAAATCCTGCACGGAGCGGAGCCAGGACCGTCCCCATGGGTGCCATAGTGGTGCGGGAGGCAGGGAAGGACCAACCTGCAGGTCCTGCTCAGCATTCTGGGGCTTCAGCACAGCAGATCCCAGCTGACCTGCCTGGGGCTCCCTCCGCTGGAATTGCCCCATCCAGCAGTGCCCTGTGAGCTCGGGGGGTCATTCCCAAGTCAGCTAATCCCGCTTGCAGCATGTGTGATGTGTGTCTCATTCGCTTCTGGTTCGTCACCTGGTTCATTTGCAATCTCACCCTGTCTCAAGGCACTGCCCGCCAGTAACCACCCTCCATAACCGTGTGTTCTCTCTAGCATGTCCCACTAATCCTCCGCCAAGGAGCCCAATCCTCGCTGCCACGTCTCCTCTGCCTGAGCACCGCCCCCTCCCCGCGCCGGCCGCCCGCCCGTGCCCCAACGCTCTCTGTCTTTTGTCTCTCCCAGAGTCTGAAGGAAGGCCTGACTGTGCAAGAACGCCTGAAGCTTTTTGAATCCAGGGACTTGAAGAAAGACTAGTTCTCCCCGCTCCGCTTGACCACGCGCACCTCCCAGCTTGAGGCAGCACAGCACCAGCACCGTTTGTCTCTCGTTCCTTACGATGTCCTCGCTGTCGTTCGTCCTGACGCCCCGACGGGACCCGGCGCCGCCGTGGCGGTGCCCCCCTCGCCTCCCCGGCTCCTTTCCCTGCTTGTGAGATGCTCCAGAGACTCTGAGAGGGAGAGGAAGGGATTGGAGTGGGGTTTTTCCCCCGCTATCTTCGGCGCTTTGTAGGAGGATCCTTTCTTTACTGTAAAGCATTACACTAAGTGTCAGTATTAAGGCTCAGTAGCCTGTTAATAAGCTATAGCTCTGTCGGGAAGAGCGAGCAGGGCCTGGGTGCTGTCAGCCAGACCAAGCTCTTACTGCTGTCTAGAGACCCCGTGCTCAGAGCACACCAGGAGCCTGATCTAACCATTGATCTCGACTGCATTACTTGCACCTACAAGGGGGAAAAGCCGGGGGAAGCTGTCGGGGAGCGCGAATCTGTGCCGGCGTCCGCAGCCTGGAGGTACAACGCTGACATCCCGCTGGAGGAGGATGCAAGAAGTGATTCTCCTGCCCCGTGACTGTGCCGTATCCTGAATGTAGGTGCCACCGAAGCCTGGCAAGCTTTGGTGGCTGCCCAGGTGGTTGTGGATGGGGAGCTGCAGCTACTGAAGTGCACCATCGAGTCGGCCCCGTCGGCGCGTCCTCGCTCCCATCTCGCTGGTGGTCGGAGTTGGTGTTCCAGGGGCCGAGCTGTAAGATCACTTTCTTGCCTCTGTTAGATCAAGCCCAGCACTCTCTTTTTTTTTTTTTTTTTGCTGTTACTCCCTTCCTCTCATTGAATCCCGTGTATCCCAGGGTCTGTGCGCATGTGAAACTCCCTTTTCCTAGTCAAAGGAAAGTAGAGTAGAAAGTAGAGCCAATATTGACTGAAAATGCACAGTGCTCAATGCATATAATGCTCCTTTTTTACCAGCTTCTTGAATTCAACTCTTCTTGTCAGCAGGGCAGCTCCTATTTTAATTCTTTAATCTTTTCCTGAAATAAAGATCTCAAAACCAGTATGTGCTTCAGACCTTCTCAGTCCTAATAGCTTTTGTATTTAAAACATACAATTTAGCACCGTGAGGCAGATAAATGCATACAAACCAAGGGATGAGGAGCTGGTAGCACTAGGTGGTCACAGCCAGCTGAGCAGAGGCTTCCTAGAAGAAGCCTGTGGAGCTTCATCCCAGGATAAATCTCAAGATGCCACCTGGAAGGATCCCAGGTCCTGCCTCTCCAGTCACCAGGGCTGAAGGAGACTCTGGCACGTTGGCTTCCCAGCCTGGTTAGGTGCTGAGTGACCACTTCAGCCTGGGATGTGGAAGATACCCTGGCCTTCACCCGGAGCAGAGCTTCCTCTTGTCCTTCAGGCACTCAGGCAAAGTTGAGGCCAGCAGCTTCTGGTGCTTCCCTGCTGGTTTTGGGTCTGGTGGTTGGTACAGATGCAGCTCTCAGAGCCCCACGGGGCTGGTGAAGCCACCCCCAGTCCTGCCAGGCTGGACCACAACAGCTGCCAGAGTTACCTTCATCCTCCTGGGAGCAGAATCTCTTTTTTCCAGCAACCAGACCCTCAGGAGGACACAGTGCCACTGAACCACGGTGGGAATCAGGCTCTTGTCCAGCTTGTGTGGCCTTGCCATGGCCAAGTGTCCAGCTTGGCACCTCCGGGCAGGACTTGGCAGCCAGTCCTGCCCAGAGGAGCCCCGCTTGTCCCCGGGCAGGCTGCCAGCACCTTGCAGGGGGCAGAGCAGCTGTTCCTGATGGGATGCTCTGTGTGCCTGGGTGTGCATGGAGCTCCTGGAGATGGGAGCAGGGTAGGAAAGATGCTCAACCTGTCAGATATGAAGCCTTTCCCTCCTCAGCAGCGCGTGCCCTCAGGTGTGTGGATGTGCAGCCAGTCACTGCATCCGAGTTCACCACAGCACTTCCATCATCTGGGCACTGGAGAACCTGGGGACCTTCCTACTGTGACCCACCTGCATCACCTCTCCAGACACTTCATCCCTGGCTGCTCCGAGTCCGTGGTGAGCTCTGATCTCCTGGCAGAGGCAGGGAGGCAGCGTGGATTTGGGATGGCAGGTGGGCCTGGTCTTTGTCATTGCTCTTCCCTTGCTAGATGTCCCTGGCTCTAGGAGAGCCCTCCTCCTCCTCCTCTTCTCTTCTCTTTAGACCTAGGATGGGACTTTGTCCTTTTCAGCCAACCAAGCAGAACATTCTGGCTTCCTTCTTGCCATGTGGACCCTGACCTTTCTTAGATCCCCTGCAGATCCTGCTCATATGCTCTAGCTTGTAGGAGCAGACGTTTTCCATGGGGGAGTTGGGCTCCTCTGGAAAAATAAATGGAGAATCTTGGTCTGCTGTACAGACAGGGCTGAGCAGTGGCCTTGACATGGTCAGGGTCAGCTGCACCCTCCAGGGCAGTGCTTGGGAAGGATGTTGGGTGTGTTTAGGGTGAGAGCTGTGAATTCTGGGAGCCTCTGAGAGAAGAGGAGGAAGGAAGGTGCCTTATGCAGCCAAATGTTCTGAACCCCTTGCTGAGGGTTCTGGGCTCACTCTGAGCATCTCTCCAAGGCAAGGGGCAGCACTTTACCTGCCTTTACAGACAAGAAAAAGAACCTGCAGCACCAATAAACACCCCCAAACTGAAATACTCCTGCCGAGCCCAGTACTTGAAAATAAAGGGAGAAGTCCTTTTACTCATAGCAATGATCCTCAGTTATCCTCCTGCTTCTTCCTGCTCCAGGCTTCATCCACCTTTTGGGATTAATCAGTGGCTATTTAAATTAGAAAGTGTGTAGGCAAGCTGCTGCATTCTGCATCACTCCACACTATTGATAGCACCAAAAAGGGAGGTTTAGGAAAAGTCAAGTGCCATGAAGGCACAGGGTTCTCCTTGTTGGGTCCAAGTAACTTTATTTTTCCTGAGTAAAATTTTCCTCCCATTTGCACCATCTCCCCTGAGCCAGACTGAATCCTTCTTTAAATGTCACCTTTTCTTTGCCCACGTATTAAAAGAAGAAGCAAATTGTGTTAATTTGCTTCAAAAATAGAATTGCTTAGAATTGGTGCTGACTTGCAAATGAAAAAATTCCCTTTTTTTTTGGTACCAGAGAACTGGGCTGCAGTAAAAGTGCTCACATGGCAAAATATGTCACTTTTGTATGTACTCTGTTTGATGGCACTTCCACAAGACCTTTGCATTTTTGTCCTGGTTTGGATACTCAGTTTGTTGTGGACACTCAAGCACACGCACACTCGCTGTGGTTTGCCTTTGCTCTGTATTTTTTCCCTTTTTTTAGGTAACAAAAAAGCTTTCTTATTCTTCTTTTTTTAAAAAACAAAAGTAATTTAATACCTGTATAGTATTCCAAGCGTGCAGTGTAAATATTTATTCCTCAGCAGCCTGCAGAGGGTTCTCTTTTGTGATGGAGTTGTGGGTTTGATTTTTGAGTCTTGTTGTAGCACAGAGGCCCCACATGTGGGTTGGGAGAGGAGGAATGAGTGTAACCCACCCCATCTGCCCTGATAAACTGCTTTTTTGGGGTTTGAGGGCTGTTCTAAATACCTTTTCAAACCTTTAGCTTTGCAGGTACCTGCCCAAAGATCGTGTAGCCTGTTTGACCACTGTAACCTACTTTGCTATAAATCTGGGGTATTTTTTCCCAGTCAGAGGACTCAATAATCTTGAGTTTGATAGTGGCATCAACGCTGTGCGTGTGCAAACTGTGCCCTGCTGTAACAGAGAGCAGCAGCAAGTCCCTGCCGAGCCACAGCTCTCCTTGCTCAATGTCCTGGGTTGGCTGTGTGCTGCAGCCACCTGGGGCTGTCGCAGTGAGCACAGCGAGCCCCCGGGAGCGCTGTGCAGCACATTTGGGATGCTCCTGGGCTTCCCCAGAGAGCCACAGCCCCCCCTGCACACGCCCCCATCCCACAGCAGCGTGGCCAGGAGCTGTAACTCACCGTGTAACTTCAAACACGGCGTAACTGCGAGAAGATGCCAGGCACTGCTGCAGACACGGGGAGCACCAGGCTGGGAACAACCACCTCAGTGTGAGGCTGCTGAGGAAACAGGGTGTGGGATTTACTAGAGAAACCTGACAAGTTGGTACCAGCTGAACTAACCCAGCTGGCTCTGAACTCGTAAATAATGGGTGTAATTAGCATTGTTTTCGTCATGCTTTCTTCACCCTGTGTGCAGGACAAGGACACTCACTGTTTGTTCTCACCTGGAGAAAGCAAAGCATGTAAAATACTGGAGACTGTGGTAAGGAGGAGGCAGGGCAGGAATCCTCTGGCCTGTAATGTGTCCACCTTCCTGGAGTTCTGGATGAGTTTAAAGAATCATTTGGAAGGATGGAGGTGTGGGGGGAGGGAAGGGAGCTCTGTGAGGCTGAGGGTGGTGTCTGATGTGGCAGTTCAGATATTAATGGTCAGTCTTCCTCCAGTGCCCTCAGCTTGGCCTTGGCTCTCCGGGCAGAGCTTCACCCGACTGACCAACAGTGGGGACTCGTTCTGGGTCACATCTGGGCTCTGTGCTCTGCCATGTGTGTCTGGGGACAGCCCAGGGGGACTGTGAGCACTGAGGGTGAAGGAGTTGTTTCCCAGAGTCGTTTCTGTGATGATGTGACAGGGCAGCTCCAGCTGTGACGTGGCTGAGCAGCAGCAGAGCAGGGCCAGCGGGACCCGGGCAGTGCTGGGATGCTGCAGCCTCAGGGCTCTCACACATCATTTTTTTTTCCCCCTGCAAAGGGGAAGGGTGTGGAAGGCTCCTGTTTCTCCATGTGTGTGAGTTCCTGCTCCTTCTCTTCTCTCTTCCACTCCCAGTTTATTCCAGGGCTTTTTTAAGAGCCACCATTCGCTGTAATAGAAATGTCACTTTTTCTCACTGTATTTATTCCTTGCAAACCTTGTGTGACATGCTAGGCTCCCCTGGATGTAGCTGAGAATTTTTACTTTGTAAATATAATTACCTAACTTTACATTAACTGTATGGTAATAAACTATTTTTGCACCACCCTTTGCATGCCATGTGTGACAGGTTTGTTTCTAAAAAGAAGGAAGAACAGGGCAGAGGTCAGAGCATGAAAAGGTGTTTTTATAGCTGCACTTCACAAAGGAAATGCAACAGGCAGCATTTTGACAGCAATAATATATTTTTAAGTAGTTTAACTCTAGTTCTGCTGAATGGAATTTACTGGAGAATGACCTTCCCCCAGTGCTTCCATTCAGGTAGCATCATTTTCTTTCCCCCATGCAAACTTTCTCAGAACAGAACAAATCTAAAATCTGGGGATGTCTATATATCATAAATATCTTAATAAGAATCTACAGGAACTGGAATACAAAAGTAAGATGAGGCTGTTGATGTTTTCTGTGAAAATGGTTTATTTAACAGTGCCAATCACAGCACTACTGGTAACAAAAATGGTAACAGAATATCAAAACCTCTTTTCATTTTGAGAGATACTAAGGCACTTTCTATTCAGTACAAAACAATTCTTACACAGACACTATTTAGAGTTTGAAATTCGTAGGTTTACATCATCTTTGCTCCACGCTGAGCTGTGGGGACAGAGATGTCACCTCCCTCCCCTCGCTGTCCCCGGGCTGGTGCTGCCAGGCGAGGGCACAGGCCATGACAGTGTCCCAACACCTGGAAGAACCAGGGTTTCCAGACCTCACCTGAAGTGGGTGACCCAACTCCAGCCATGTCTGTTCTCCAGATAAACACTGATCCCAAAGAACCATTTCTCTCATTTCCTTCCAGACTTCCCCACCCTTCCTTGCTGGAAGAGAAGCTGTCATTACCATCTGTGCTCATGCTTTTACACCAGAGCTCTGCTAACCTTTAACCAAAAGAAACATGTACACAATCAAAACTTAAACATTTTTGCTATTTCCCACGAATTTCCTTTTACCAACTTTCAACAATTAATGCCAACAAGAAGTGTAACTGAGGCACTTAATCTATAGAAACTCTTAACTCTGTAGCCCTCTTATGTCTCCTTTAGTAACCGGTGTAGAGGAGCCCTTGGGCTACAATTCCATTTGGAATTGGCTACAATTCCATTCCATATTCTGAGTTGGAAAATGTTCCTTTTACCACTGAAACACACTCAGCACTGTATGAACACACCTGGTCTGCACCAGGGCACAGCAATGAGCCTGCCCCAAGTCTTAGTGCCTATGAATGCAGCTCTGTCACTGTCACCCTCGCAACCAAACAGTTGTGTCATTCCCTCCAGCACGGGAATGACCCACAGCAAGGGATCTGTGGCATTTTAGGGCAGAGAACACTTCACTTCTCTGGAGACATTTACCAAAGTTACGCCCAGATGGACAAAACAATGGTGTCTATACATAATAATAAAATCTGTGGGCGTTACCATGCTCCACTAGCCCTCTGAGGCAGCTCAATCATTTACTGCCTTTCGGAAAAAAACTGTAATTGGCAGGATTGTACTCTTCCCAAATCCTTTCAAACTCATCCTGAAAAGCCTTCACATACTCGGCGTCCTCCAAGACCAGCACGTTCTCCCGGTTGCTCTGGATGGCCTGGGTGGTCCAGTTGAGGGAGCCTGTGATGAGCATCCTCCGGTCCACGATGGCGAACTTGTGGTGCATGTACCCGCTGTGCTGGTCGTGGCGCACCTGGATCCCTGCAGAGACACCGACACCTGCTCAGGGGTCACCGAGCCCCGCCATGGGCCACGGCCACCCCCGGTGCGGGGCTCCCTCCCCGTCCCGGCAGCTGCCCCGCGCTCACCCGCGTGGCGCAGGCGGCCGATCTGGGAGCCGTGCAGCCCCATGTACTGCGCGTCCGTGACCAGGCGGACGCGGACCCCGCGGCGGTGCAGGAGCTGCACGGCACGGGCGAGCTGCGGGCAGGAGAAGCAGAAGAGGCAGAGGTCGAGCGAGCGGCGGGCGGAGAGGAGGCGGCGCACCAGGCGGCTCAGGGCGGTGTCGCCGCTCGGCAGCGGGCACGGGCAGGGCCGGGCGGGCGCCCCGGGCTCGGCCGNTGTGGGGAGGAGCGGCCGGCACACGGGGCTGGGCCGGCTCCAGAATCCCCGCGCTGAGCCTGCCCCGGGCTCCGAACCCTTCCCCGAACCCTTCCCCGAACCCCGACCCATCCCCAGGCACCGAAACCCTGACAGCGAACTCTTCACCACTCACCGAGCCCTTGAAGCGGATGCTGCAAACACGCAACACATCCTTTAATCACAGAATGGTTCGGGTGGGAAGGGATCTCGAGTATCAACCAGTGCCACCCCCTGCCATGGGCAGGGACACCTTCCACCATCCCAGGTTGCTCCAAGCCCTGTCCAGTCTGGCCTTGGACACTGCCAGGGATGGGGCAGCCCCAGCTGCTCTGGGCAACCTGTGCCAGGGCCTCATCACCCTCACGGGGAGGAATTCTTTCCCAATATCCCATCCATCCCTGCCCTCTGGCAGTGGGAAGCCATTCCCTCTTGTCCTGTCCCCCCAGGCTCTTGTCCAAAGTCCCTCTCCAGCTCTCTTAGGACCCCTTTGGGGGCTCTAAGGTCCCCCTGGAACCTTCTCTTGTCCAGGCTGAACACCCCCAGCTCTCCCAGCCTGGCTCCAGAGCAGAGGGGCTTTAACCCTTGGAGCATCTTTGTGGCCTCCTCTGGACTCGCTCCAGCAGCTCCACATCCTTGTCATGTTGTGGACCCCAGAGCTGGAGGCAGCTCTGCAGGTGGAGTCCCATGAGGGCAGAATAGAGGGGGTCCATCACCTGCTGGACCCTGCCTGGCTGAGGGGACAGGGGTGGCAGAAGTGGTACAGAAATTTTTTGTCTGTGACTGCAGCCAGCAGTGACCCAGCACTGGGTCCATCACACGGCAGCTGCAGCACTCACCACTCCCAGCTGCAGGCTGCTCAGCCAGGCAGAAATCATGCTGGAATAAAGAATTATCCTGCCTCAATCAGTTTGTCTCTAAGGCGTATCGTTTGGAGGGAAGGAGGGTGCTGAAAGATGTCTGCAGACATGATGTTTTTGTTAAGTTGTGCACATTCCAGCTCTTGCTGACGGCAAAGGGAGCACCCGCGGCCTCACCTGCGAGCTGCAGGAACCTGCCCAGGCAATCATTTGGTAATCCCACATACAGATGTGTTCTGGCAGGCAAGCACAGCTGGGGTGTGGGTTCACTACTTGGCAGCTCTCCCCCTTCTTTCCTGTGGGCACTTTTAAGTGTTCAGTTAGTGGGTTTTTGCCCTGGCTCAAAACTGAGTGTGCTTGTCCATGGCAGCCAGGTCAGGATGGAGAGGGATCAACATCGTGCACGACTCAGCAAGAGCAAGGGAGAAGCAGCAGCCTCAGGCTCGACCTTGTGACCAACCCTTCTGCTGTTCTGGAAGGAACCACTAGGTTAGGGTTTGATGCTGGATTTCTTGGGAGAGCTGTTTTTTTAAAAGACAAAACCAGTTCAGCAGTCAAGGTGTCAGTGGCAAATGACATCTCACCTGCTCTGTTACACAGCTCTGGACTGGACCAGAATAGTTTTAAAATAAAGATTACTAGGTCAGTCTACAAGAAACAAATACAAAGATAAAAGACCTGCATTAAATGTTTTACACTAGGTCTAGGCTAAGCATGCAGGAATTTTGTGCATCAGTTGCTGCTTTCCCCCACCACCACTCACACACACACAGAAAATAAACACAAAACCAGGCTTTGTTCATTTTACAAAAATAGCTCCTATGAGATTTAATGCCTGTCTCCATTTTACAGATGTTCCAGACAAAAATCAACCTCCGTATTTTATATATAAGAACAGAACTTGTGACAAGCTGGAACATCCTCTCTGAGCTTGAGTGAGTGTAGAAGATTACCTGGGTAAAACCTGCCTTCAGCTTGTTCAAAATATCTGTGGTAACGTCAAGTGTTCCCAATAATGATCCAGAAAAACAAAAAGAAAAGACATAAACCCCAGACTTCACAACAGAAACAGAGATTCCCTACAGTACAGATAAGGAATATCTGGCTAGGTAATTAAAAAATGCACCAATGTTTTCATGAACTATTAAGCAAAAATGGCTACTATAGTTATATAAGGGAGCACCTACAGGTTGAGTCTCTTCTGCTTAATTAGGAAGCTAAAAAAGACAGAAGAGAACCTTATCCTGGCGAGGTTATCTTCATTACCTGGAAGTTCTGCAACCACAGGCAAAACAAGGCGAGTATTTTCCCCTCTGAGAGGCAAGCAGGCTGCATTTTGAGACTTCTTATTTTACAATTTGCCCTCCCAGACAAGATTTCCAAAGCAAATGCTAAAACCGTCTCAAGTTAAGATATAAATAAATAAAGAAGAGTGACAGGACTCCCGTGGGATATCCTGACTTATGCTACAGCAGAAAATAGTCTCTTAAATCTGAGCACAAAGTGGTTTGAAATAATTTACATGTGATCCATACCCTGTGACGTGCCTCTTATTTTTGGTTCTTGTTCTCTCAGGCATTTAGGAGATTTATGTGGGATTTCAGTGAGATTAACCATATGCACTCCCAGGAGTTCTGGATGTTGTCACAGGCCTGCCAGGGAATCTAAAGGTGAGGCCTGCTGCCACACCACGATGCTTAATGAGGACAGGATGGGATTTTAATTAATTTAGCTGATTCTTTGAGTGTTGCTGTGTTTTAGTCTTGAGTGTGCACGTCTAGATTGAGAGCTGAGTTCCAGGAGAGACAGCAGCACTGTGGATTAGCACTTATTAGTCCAGTCTCACAGCAAGTAGAAAAGACTCAAGTCACTCTTCAAGTTGGTTTGAGGACCAGGAGAATAGTGATGAAGCCTCACTATCCACCTAAAGCACATGCTGCAGGCTCAGCAGAGGTAACCAGGGTTCCCTGCCCCTCTCTGAAGGCAGCAGGGAGGTTGGGCACCCTTTAATTCCGGGACTCTGAGGACGTCGGGCTGCGAACTGTTGACATCAGGTGGGACTTGTATGTCTTGCTCAGGCCAGTCATCCAGAACTTGAGGAGCTTGACATTGTCCTCCTCTGCAGCTCCCAGAATGCTCAGCAGTTTTTGGGTATCCTCCTTGGGTCTGCTGTCCACTTTAGTGAATTTAAAGAGGACTTTCACTTTACTGCAGGAACAAGAGATTCCTGTCATTATCAAATGGACTCACATGCCATCAAACAGGGAGCAAGGAGGAACTGGAGCTTCTCCTGGCACCTACTGCAACTAAATGTTAATAAAAGCTTCAACCAGTGTTTTATTGAAACTGTTCTCATGCTTTGATGAAGAAAGGTGATTAGTTAGGGAGATGACTCATTTTCAGTAATAATGGGCATATTTCTAGTTTGATTTTTTCATTCTAGTGGAAAGTAGAACAATTAATTGTGACAACTGGAAGACACATCCAGTGCCCATCTGCCTTCAGGTAAATTCCCAAAGTCATGATGTTCCAGGAATTATTTCACATGACTGATTGGTCTTCCTTTACAGCCACCTGCACCTCTGAAATGCAGTGCCTGAAGGCAGAACCCGGGCATGTGTTTGGGTGTTACCTGTGCTGGGCTATGGCCACACTCACAGGCAGAGAGGGATCTGCATAGCTAATCCTCCTAAGCAAGGTGAGGCAGACAGGTGGTGTCATGCAGGTAACCTACAGATGTGTGAACCCAAGCATAAAGGTTAAGAACTGCTGAAAGCCAAAAAGAGAGTCAGGACTAGAGTAGAAAATTCTTAACTCCTGACTTAATTTGTTCCTGTAAATCCAACTACTGCTGAACTGCAGCAGAAGCCACCTGACTAAAGTGTGTCCTGCACTCTGCTGTTACTGTTCCAGGAGCAGCACCAAAGCTGCTCCTCTGAGAGCAAGGGAGCTGTACTTACTTCATCCACTCCTCCTTCAGGCAAACAAGGCACTGATCCACAACGTCCACAGAGAGGTTCTGGTTGGTCAGGGCAGCTTCGATCTTGTTCAAGATTGTTGGGCCAACTGCAGGAGCAGAAAAGGGGGGAAAGGGTGAGAAAGAGGACACACAAGCTAAAGTTTACTGCTTACACCTTTACTACTAATAATTGTTAAATATATCCCTCAGTGGCCTGCTGGGATTTCATTTCAATGGAAGAGATGCTAAAGATCATTCCATTAGAAAAACATCTGATCCAAGAAGCAACATGGAATTTAGTGAAGGATCCTGAAACATCCAAACAGGCTCAGAGGCCCTTGTTTTTTCTTCAGACCCACTTTTAAACTCCTGCTTAGCTTTTGTTGTGCCCTTATCAAAAGACCATTAAAAACACAAGGTTATGAGAAAAACCTTCATGTTTCTTTCATACACATAAAAATATAAACCTTCAACTTATACGTGATTTAATGTTCTTCTTGTTAAGGGCAGTTCCAGGATACTTAGTGAAAAAATACACCAGCAACCAACCCAAGGCATTCCTGGCCCACTTTTTGGAAGTCCCTAGGAGACTTTCTTTCCCAGCAGTCCATGGCCTAGTAAGTTTGATGCTGTGGTGGAGAAAAGACCTTGCAGTGACTATTTTTGTCCAGAAGTTTCTGGACATGCCACGGACTGGATGGAAAATAAACTGGTGTATTTATACATGTGGGATCAACAACAGGAAGAGCACTATGGAGAGAGCAAGTCTCTGCTTTGCATCTCTGTCTTCAGGGACAAAGAGGAAGGATGAGCCATCTGCCATGTCTTTTGAGACACTCAGTGAGGCCAATTCATCTAAATTAAGATTTCCCAGAAAAGACAAGACTGATGGACCTGATTCAAATCACCTCTAGGTGCAAATGTTCAGCTGCTGGAAGGAAGCTGGTAAAATTAAATTTAAAAGTGTGGGTATTTCTCTATCAGTCATATTTGGCTACCAAGTGGAACATGGAAAATTAGTGATGTCATGGTCCTTACAAGTTAGTCTTACTCAAAATAAACACACAGGTATTCCAGGATGGAAAGTGTTCACTGTGGGTTACGGAATTTCCCTACAATTTTTCTTACACCTGTGTTACAGGATCCATTTCTCATTTATGAAAACTAATAGGCAAAGTGCTGATCTGGTAGAGCAAATATTTTATCATTGAAGAATCTGTGGTGAACCTCACCTCAAGCAGCTAAACCCCAACTGAATATTGACCTGGCTTCTACTCAAACCTCCTGAAGGGCCAGTTCATGAAAACCAGTTAAAGATCAAGAAGATCAATGCTCTTTTAATCTCAGTGACAGAGGTTCTTTCTGCTTCCAAATCACCCACCTCGATCTGCTGCAACGGGGCTCCCACTGGTGACAAGGAACTCGTACTTGTTGAGGGACTGCTCATCATCAAACAGGGTTGGGTAGAGGCTGGAGCGGGTGGCAGCACGGACTTCCACGAGGACTGCAAACTCTGGAGCAACAAAAGCCCAAAAGAGCATGAGCTGTGCTAGCCCAGATTCCAAAACACAGCTACAAACCCTGCTGTGGTCAGTGCCTAGAGAAGGTGTCACATCTTTCAGTCACTGACCAGGTAATGACACAGGGGAAAAAAAAAAAAAAATGAAGTGGTTCGGGCTTTATTTCATGCAGCCACTTAAAAAAAAAAAAAAATCTAGTGACATGACAGGGAGGGGAGAGGGGGGAGAGGGTTCTGCAACAGGTTCTTACCAGATGACAGGATGTGGGGTGGGATTTGGACGTGTGGGCTCAGGCCCAGGAAGTTGCAGCGATAGGCCTCCTCATACTGGTCACTGTAGGGGATGATGCGCACACAGCCAATGGGCAGCATCGTCTGCAGGGGAAGGAAACCAGCCAAGAGAAACTCTGCCATCAAACAAGTAAGCACAATTCTCTCCCTGACTTCCAGGGTTAACCAAAACCTGGAGCACTGCTTAGGCAGATGCTCCTGATTTGGGGGATCAAAGTAACCTACTCAGCTTGAGAGCCCCTGCAGTCGCTGAGGACAAGCAAGATATCCAGAGGTTGAGGGGATTTTGTTTTGTGCATGTTTTGGGGGGTTTTTTTGGTTGCTGTTTTTGCAAAACCACATAATTTAGAACACACTCCTCACAAGATTGCATGTCAGGGGCAGATCATTATAAAGGCTGGAGTAGTAGAGAAATACATGTAAAAATATGCAGCCAAGAAACAGAGGAAAAGGTTTCTACCCGTAGGACATCAAAGGCAGACTGGACAAGATCCATATCCTGAGCTTTCCAGATGACCTGGTTCCCCATCAGAACATGCCAAGCCAGCATTCGGAAGGCTGATGCCCCAAGAACCTGGAAAAAAAAACCCCAAACCATTCTGCATTTGTTATGAAAATGAGTGAAATGTCTAGTTTGCCCTGTTAAAAACAACAGTGACAGGCAGGAAAATGGCTAGACCTGAACAGGAGGAATGGACGTGGAAATTCAGCACATGAACCTTGGGCACATGAACCTTCCCCCTCAGACAGGTCACGGGGAGCATGGGAGAAAAGCAAGATCTGTACAGAATAATTTCTTCTATTTGTAAATTACTTTTCCCTCTGAAACACTTTTTTTTAAAGCAAATATTACTTGGCTTTGAAGACGCTGCACAAGCTCTGTATTAAATTACTGTCACTGCTCTTGGGAAGAAGAGAAGTGCAGAATTTGAGAGAAATCATCTGACCCCACCCCACATGACTGATGATCACCAGAGGCCCACGTGAGGAAGGGAGCGTGCCCAGAGATGCAGTTCACATCATGTTCCTAGCTGGGCAGGCACTGTGCTGAACACAGCACCAGGGAATGTGCAGACTGAAGGAAATAAATGTATCTTTTTAAAAAATATATATATATTATCAGGAGAAAAGAGCTTGTGAACTCTGCAGCCTTTCTTACCTGTCTCATGTGCCTGAGAGAGCGGAAGACAGACAACCTTCTGTGAGCTACATTCCAGCTGCTGCAATCTGCCATCAGAGATGTTTCAGGGGAGCTTTTGGACAGCTCCTGCCCTTCCACAACATCTGGCTGGGAAGAAGGCTTCTCTTCTTCCTCAGAACCGTCCCAGCCTTCCGACTCTTCTTTCAGATCTAGCAAAAAATAAAAAAAAAGGGAGATTGGTCATAAAAATTGCTGCTCTCTAGGAATGGAAAGTGCTCATGTGCTGCAGCCATGTGATTTTGGGTGTATGTGGGAAGAGAGAGCTCAGAACACAGTAACTGAAAGTACTGGCAGCAGCACAGACACACTTAAGTGTTAATTCAGATAAAAAATAACTACTGAAGGGTCAAGAAGGAATTTTCATCTTCTACAGAACAGAAAGTCACATTTTTTGATCAGCTATGTTCTCTATTCTTGTTTTAAAGGTTATGGACAAAGCTTTGTAGATTCTAGTCTACGTGGTTAATAAAATAATTCAACACAGGAAAAAAAAAATCAGACTGTGATCCTTTACTTTTAGAAAGTTTGTAGAAAAAGAGGCAAGAAATCCATATGTTGTGACTGCAAATCCTTCTGGCTGTAGAGCTTCACTGTGGGGGCCAGCCCAGCCACAAAGAACAATCTTGATGATGCAACTCTGCTACTCAAGTGACAAACACCACTGCAGAGAGCCTTTGAGGTGCCTGGATTTCACATTCCTGTCAGAGCCATCTCCAGATGGGAGAGTGCATCAGAGACTGCTGCAGAGACTGCCAGGAAGGTAAAGCTGATGAGCAATGGCTGTGCTTAAGATGCTGACCAAAGGACTCAGTGTTTCATCATCTAAAGCATTCTCAGAGGGTTTCTGCAGCTCTGGAAACCTCTGTCTCACCTGCAAGTTTTTCCATCTGAACAAGGGTGTCTTCTGTGGGTGCTCCCTCCAGAAGCTTCTCTGTAAGCCGGCTACCACAAGCCTTCAGAAGCCTGGAGACATTGAAAGGAAGAGAAGCAGAGTCATGCAGCTTGCCAGGTGCAAAAATCCAGTAAGAAACTTGCTGTCGTGATGTCAAACAAAACATCCAAGCACTAACCACTCTGTGCTACCTTCCAGCACATCCCTGTGCTTTCCTCAGTGTGGGACTATCAGCCCATCTTACAATCCCTGCCACGCAAAGCCACCCGGATCCCAGCATTCTGCAATTTCTTTGTGCAGCATGCTTATCCCCCCATCCAAATCACATGCCAGTGTTGCAATCCTCCCTGTGGCATCTCTCCAGGGAAGTTTAATGAGCCAGTCAGGCACTGGAGCAACTGGACTCTCTCAGAGCCCAATGGCTGCATCTCCCACACTGCTGATCCCAGCACAGGGGCACTCCCAGGTGAACCACCACTTTCTGTCACATCTGAATTCGAGGTGCAACACGCTGGGGGTAGGAGCATCTTTTATTCCTTTCTTCCACACTGCAAAACCTTTCCATCTGCATAGCCATGGCTTCTATTAGCTGCCACGTTAGTTTTACTTCACAGCAAAAAGACTTTTTTTTGTCCTAAAGACATCAGTGTTGGCTCCTTCCAATTCAGGCGCTACTTAGCGAAGTCTAAGTATTACCTCAAAAAAAACCCCAAAAAACCCAAACACTCAGATCACATTCCCACTCTTTCTGAGTGGAAATCCTCCTGAGGAAGGACATACAAGCTGAGAACAGCAGTGGCATTACCAAGCAAAGGAGGTGTGCAGGCAGGCCCAGAGGTTCTCGTCGTTGGTCAGGGACGTCAGGGAGCGCGCGGCGTTCCCGTTGCGCTGGTGCAGGAAGGGGGTGAAGGCCGTGTTCATGCGCTGGGCACGCTGGGGGCACCCGAACTGCTCTGCCTCAAACACCTGCACGCACAGCAAGGGCACTGTCACAGACTGAAAGAGATTCAGAGCTTGCACAGAGCTCAGGCAAAAAAGCACAACAAAAATACCAAGCGAAAAGGGCGCGTCACACACACTCATCCAACCATGAGAAAATGGAGAGAAGGGACATCTTATTCTTAGATGGACTAAAACTATCACTAAGTAACACTTGTGCTGCAAAATCATTGTCCTTCCCAGATTTACTTACTTACATTTGTAACAAAGCTGCCGTCTATCAGACCTGTGAAAAGCACTGAGTGTTTCAAGTGACAAAAACACCCTGTTCCTTCTCTCCTACATCCCCAGACACAGAATCCTGGAATGGTTTGGATACACACCATCCTCCTAAGCCTTAATGGCTCCATCTTAATGACCACCCTGGCATGAGCTGGATCAGCTTTTTGACTCAGCTGTCAATCAGGGATCATGATGCTGCACTGACAGTGAGTCACAGGGACTCTGTGCACTGACCCACCTTCAGCGCTTTGCCCTGGAGCTCATCGATGATGCCTCTGATTTTTCCCAACAAGAAAGGCCAGGAGTTGATGAGGTAAATCCGGTCCATCATGATGGTGATGATGCTGTACCAGCGCTGGAAACCTCGGGCCAGGCTGTCTTTGATAAAGAAGGTGTGGCTGAACACAAAACCATGCTGTTCATCTCCGAAAAAAATAGGGCCTTCACGTCCTGGGCAGACCTGAAGGGGAGGGACACACACCAAAGCCATTAAACACATCACAGAGTAACCAACTAAACAGCTTCCTGCAACTTTGACACCCACTTGGTGAATAAACGAAGCCTTTTTATGCTACTATCCCAAAAGTGTGGTCAAACAGTCCTCCAGAAATATCCTACAAACACTCCAAATCCTTCAATTTAACTGTATTTTAAGAATTCAGCTCCATTCAACTAGAATACTGAGAATCCAGAAGGAATTTTGCTGATCCTCACAAATCACAAATCACAAATCCTCACACAAATGCTCACTAATCTGTAAGGTTTTTCTTTCATGTCTGTTAGAGGGCAAATATTAATGGCCTACAAAGGGCACTCAATACCACATTCAGAGGTTTTTACAAAAACCAGGTTATCTTACAATGACAAATAATAAGCACAAGGAACAAAACCAGGAAGAGCATATTTTTAGCCTCATAAGGTGAGAGGAAGGAACACTTGAGGTCATCAAAGACCAAGCTTAAAAAATACCACCAATTCTAGAACAAACAGACTTCTGTGCCTGTCTTTCCACCTGGTTCCCTCCACGTTTCAGTGTGCACAGAGCAGCCCGGATCAGCAATGGAATATCCTGGATTTGAAGTGGCACAGGAGCCATAAATAGCATTTCCTGTCCTCCAAGGCAGGTACCTCACAGCTGAGGCTGCGGACGCAGGCCTGGCGCACGATGCTGAACAGCTGGGGGTGGTTTGGGTGCTGGTGGCTGACGTACTTGATGGAGGTTTCTTTGTCGTGGCTGACGTACCCCGGGTGTCCTCCTGCAAGAGAGCGGCAGCCCTGAAGGCAGAAGAGCAAATCCAGCCATAAATGAGCGTGCAGTTATCTCAGGTTTCCAAAGAGCTCTGACTGTTCCCTCCAAAACACCATAAAATGTTATTTACACACACACAGACAGGAACACAAAGACTCAGAAGGCAAGGAAGGTGAGTCAGGGTGAGGATTTGAACTCAGCTCCTCACACAAAACTCTGATATGCTTCCTCTGCTCTTATGCTCATTTTCCACTATTTAATTTCACTGTGAACTTGGTGCTGGCTCTACAGCTGGTAAAGTTCAGTTACAGCAGCTGTGAAACCAACTGGCCAAACAAAACTGGCTGCAACTGAAGGGAAAGTAAATAACAAATATGTCAGAGGAAGTACTGATAGAAGACAAGTATGAGAATCATAGAATGGTTTGGGTCAGAAGGGACCTTAAAGATCACCTCATTCCACCCCTGCCATGGGTAGGGACACCTTCCACTATCCCAGGTTGCTCCAAGCCCCGTCCAGCCTGGCCTTGGACACTTCCAGGGATCCAGGGGCAGCCACAGCTTCTCTGGAAAACCTGTGCCAGGGCCTGCCCACCCTGACAAGGAACAATTTCTTTAGTATATCTAACCTAAATTTCCCCTCTTTCAGTTTCAACACACTACTCCTTGTCCTATCACTGCAGTTCCTGTTGAAGAGTCCCTCTCTGGATTCCCTGCAGGCTCCTTCAGACACTGAAGGTTGCTGCAAGGTCTTCACACAAACTTCTGTTCTCCAGGCTGAACAGCCCTGAACGACTGAGAATATACATTTTTCCTATTGTTTTAATTGTTTTTGCATTTTTTTTGTTTCCTAACCAATAGTGCTTTAAAATTACTATTAATAAATGATCTGACCTAATCTAACAAAGTAAATGCTCTTTGAGGATGAGGAAAATGTTTCTCTGCCACAAGAGAATCATACATCACAGAGCTTAAGGACCTCAAGGTCCTGTCAAGGTGTAGGTATTCAACAACAGCTCCTTCATCCTCTTGTCATGGATCACTGGGATTAGAGTTAGGGCTACCTTGCAGTTTATGAGGACTTGGAGATCTTCTGGCATTGACACATACGAAACAAGTGCTGTTCACATTTTTATTTGTCTCTAACCAATTCAATTTACATCAGAGAATCCCAGAGCCCTTCAGCCAAGCCAAGGACACCGAAGCCCACGCACAGATTTTCACACTTGCCTCACACATGTCTGATTTCTTTGGCCCTGGGCTGCTGGAGTCGGCGCTGGCCCCTTCAGCCGGGCTGTGCGAGCGGATCCGGCTGCTCATCTGAATGCCACCTTCCTCCTCTTCCACCTGCTCATTCTGCCCGGAGATGTCCCCACCGCCGGCACCCTGCGGGAGCGGCGAGTGCAGGACCTCGGTGCAGAACAGGGTGCGAGGGCCGTGGAGCTCACAGAAATGGCACAGGGCAACGATGGCGTTCATAGTGAGGGCTCAGCACACCCGCCAGGCCTCCTGCAGCCAGGGACAGAGCACACGGTCAGCACACGGGACATCACGGGATCTCTCAGGGCCAGCGCTGCTCTGCATCCCACCAGCAGCAGCTGGCCTTAAGCTCAGTCTGAGCCTGAGACCTCCAAGACCATTGAGTCCAACCTGTGACCAATCCCCACCTTGTCACCCAGACCAGAGCACTGAGTGTCGTGTCCAGTCTTTCCTTAAACACCTCCAGGGATGGTGACTCCAACAGCTCCCTGGGCATTCCACTGATCCAGGACCAACCTTCCGTTTGCTGATGGGATGGCCTTGAGCAACCCAACCTGCCATGCCCAGATCCCAGATGCTGAGCCAGGACACCTCAGGCCCCATGGGGGTGAATGGGGCTGGACCAATCCCTCACGCCCAGATACCTCCAGTCTTACAGGGACAGGTTCAGGGAATCCCAGAATGGTTTGGGTTGAAAATCATCCAGTACAACCTCCTGCCATGGGCAGGGACACCTTCCACCATCCCAGGTTGCTCCAAGCCCCGTCCAGCCCGGGGCTGGACACTTCAAGGGATGAGGCATTCACAGCTTCTCTGGGCAACCTGTGCCAAGGCCTTACCACCCTCACAGGGCAAATTTCTTCCCAGTATCCCATCTAACCCTGCTGTCCGTTTGAAGCCGTTCCCCCTTCTCCTGTCACTCCAGACCCCTGTAAATAGTCTTGTCCCATCTTTCCTGTAAGTTCCATTTAGGTACTGGAAGGCCACAATTAGGTCACCCCGAAGCCTTCTCCTTTCTAGGCTGAACAATCCCAGTTCTTCCAACCTTTTCTCAAAGGAGAGGTGCTCCTCCCCTCTAATCACCTTGGTGGACTCCTCTGGATCAAGGCTGAGGTCGCACAGAGAGCAGCCCCCCGTGCCCGGAGCCTCAGGCCGGAACGGGCCGGCCGTGCTGAGCGCCCACGGACCCGAACGCCTCAGGCCCTGCCGGACCCGGGCCAGCCTGTCCCGCCGCGCCCAGTGCCCGGTTCCCCGGTCCCGGTCACCCCCGGCCCGGTCCCGGTTCCCCGTGGCCGGAGCCCCGCTCACCGCGGCTCCCCCGGCCCGTCCCGTGTCCGCGGGCGCCTGACACCGACTGACCCACCGGCCGTACCACCCTCACCGCCAGATAGGGGGGGACAGGGACAGACAGCTCTCCGCCCGCGAGTCCGCCGCCGCCGCGAAGAAACGAGAAGACGGAGAACAAGTAGGAGAGAGAGATGAGAAGCCCGCTCGTACCGCGGGACTGAGCTGGACGTCCTGCCGCTCTCCCGGGGAGCCGTCACCCCCCGGCTGCCGCAGTGGCTCGGCCCAGGGCCGCCCTGTCCACAGGGGCCCAGCGGAGCCATTACCTCAAGAAAGGGGGGGCATGAGGGTCCTCCCCTCCCACGCTACACCTACCCAGCTGTCACAGCGCAGAGCGGAGCAGTGCTGTCCGGTCACCGGGGACACGAGAAGGGACGAGCGGCAGCCAGCGACCCGAGGGGGCCGCCCCGGGAGCGGGCCGCGCTCCCCCCGCGGGGTGGTACGGGCCGCGCGGTCGGTCACGTGACGTGCGTGCTCTGGGCGGGGACCCGGCGTGGCCACGGGCGGAGCCCCCGAAGGGGCCGGGGCCGGGGCCGGGGCATGCCGCGTTAACGAGCTTCGCCATCGGCTGCCGCAGAGCCCCTTCTCGGGACTTTCCCTCGCCTCAGGGCGGTGCTGTGTTCTCCGCAGGCTCGGCGCGGCCTCTCCCTTGCTGACAGACTCAGCAGCCACCGTCTGTCTTAATTTCTTAAAGTGCTTAGAATGTAAGACTGTGGCAGATGAAGGTTCCGAAGTATTGTCGTTTCCCGATTTATAAAGCAGCTCTGTGGAGGTATTTACACAAGTAAAGCCCGGGAAGGCAGGGGAGCAAACGCCCAAGTTAAACCTGTTTAGGCTCTTCATTTCCATTAAACTACTCCTCTTTATCTTCAGGGTATCAAGTTTAGGTATTAAAGGATTATTTACCTCTAAGAATCTATGATGGAAAGCAAAACCAAATTCCATGTGAACTATTAGACTTCAAAAGAATAAAGTACCGGATTCCTCCCTGCCCTTGGAGTTGCCCCTTACAGTTTTAAATACCTGAATCTGAACAAAAGTAGTACGTTTTCAAGAAGATAACAGCATAGATTATTCAATTGAGTAAAACTTGTACTTTAATCCCACGAAAGAGCAGCTATTGCTGATACCACTACAAGACACGCCTCTGGATCCAAGCAGCCACACGTGGACTAATAATTATGTCTCTGATTAAAACAATAGCCAGATGGTCAAAAAAGATGGATTATTACAGAAACACAGCTCAGACATGAATCCCAGAATGGTTTGGGATGGAAGGACCTTATGGACCATCCCATTCCAACCCCCTGCCCTGGGCAAGAACATCTTCACTAGACCGAGTTACTCAGAATAAAAGCGTTCCATTCAAAATCCCAAACCCCATCTCAGACAAGGACCTGCAGCAGCACTTCTCAAGAAAGACACTAGAGATTATTTCTACTCAGGAATTGCTCAGGAGAGCTTTGAGATGCCACCAGCAGGGCTTGAACACCTCTGGAACAGAGGGCACTGCCACACACAGCAGGCAACCAGTCAGCCAAAATCACCTCCTGAAAAGCAACCAGAACAAGAGATCCCCCCCAAAAAACCTAAGGAAACCCCAAATACAAAAGACCTACAATCTCATTTAAGACAAACTAAGAACGACTCGTTTGTTATCTTTATTTTCCAATAGTACATTTAAACAACTTCTCAGGACTAACCTCCCGGGCCAGCGTGGCCACGCGGAGAACGTTTCCTATGTTATACAGATCGCCTATGACAACACAAACACGGGGCTGTGGCTGTGCTGTGGGACACACAGGGAAGTTGTGGAGGAGGAGGCAGCTGGAGTTACCCTGTGGAGCAATGGCTCAGCAGAGGTCAGGCACTGGGGCTCCTCAGTGGCACAAAACCAGGAGTGGGGGGTTGAACACAAACAGCTTCCAACCATTCCTTCTTAGAAACACTTCAAAATCTCAGTGACTGGCCTAGAGACCCCTCCTGTGGCTGTGAACTGCAGCTGCACATCTAATGCTGCCTTCAGAAGTGCATTTTGTGTCTCTGCTAATTAAAATGCATCAAAATCGGAGTCAGATATCAAAGCATGCACTCAGTATTCCCTGGACACATCTTTGGACCGTGTGTGATGGGAAGAAACAGCCACGGGACCTCTGAGAGCCCGAGCTGGGAGCAGCACAGCACGCAGTGTTCCTAGATTTCAGCAAAGGTCCTTCCCTGCAGTAAATACAAATTAAAACCAGAAACCCCAAGTGTTCTCGAAGGCTCTCAGCTGACCACAGCCCAGGCAATTAGTTCCAAGACTTGGAAGGAGCTGCTTCATTAAAAATCTGACTTAATTTCAGCACTATCTCAAGACATGCAGATGCCAGACCATGTGTGTTTATCAAACTAGGACTTAAAGGCCCTTCCCTGGAGCACTTTTGGTGAATGCTTTATCTACTGATTCTACAGGTGGGACCTGACTTTGAATTTCTAACAGAATTCAGACATTAACAGCACAACTATCCACGCCAGAAAAGGAACCTCAGCAGTTCTCTAACTTTAAAAGCATATGCCCTCTTAAAAATCAGATATATAATGGAATCTATCACTTGAAACTATTACACAGCTATTTTTGCCATCCTTTTGATGTGAGCATGGATTTGTTTTATCTACTTTGGGCAAGAAAAAAGAAAAGAAAAATCTAGAGCTATTTGCCAGCTGCATAGATTAGTTTGCTTCTAATTCCACAGCTGGAAAACCATCCTGCAGCTCTCAGCAGGTTAATCCATGCTCACTAAGAGGAACTAGTAGTGTAAAAATGGACATTCCTGTTTATTTTCCAACTCCATGACAGCATCCTGAATACATTCTCCCCTGGCAAGGGAGCCACTGGCAAGGAGAGTTGAGCCAGGCACATTTTTCTGTATGGGTGGGGTTTGGGGTCAGTTGTTTGCAGTCCCTTCTGAGAGTGCCACACGTGGTCCTAACAACCACCCTGTTATGGGCTCGAGCCACAGCATCACTAATTACTCATTTAACACTTCTTTGGGACCAGAGGGGAAAATGGTGTATGTCCACCATTAAAATCACTGCAGGATAAAAATGAGGATTAATTAGGATAAAAACCTTCAAAATCATAGATCTCTTCTAGTTACAAGACTTGTGAGTTATGAAAAACCCCAAGATTTTGGATAAAGATCAGACATAAAAGTTGTCCCAATGGAATTCTCTCAGGCAGGAAGTGATGAGCTGCTCACACTATGGACCTCCACTGTGTTCAATACTAAACTGCTCTTTTATACTTTTCAAAACATCCTTCACCACCAACCACAACCTGGGACACCTCTCTTCACCAGAAAGCAGCACCCTGCTGTCACAGAGGCTCTGCTAGCCTTGCAACACCAGTTTTAAGTGAAAACCCCAACACTTCTGTATTGGCACTGGAAGCACAAATGGAATATTTTCAACCACAGGTGACCTCAATACATACAAACTTCACACAGCAAGAGCCAGGAATGCTCAGCTCCCACCTGGAAACAAGCTGGCAGGGTAGCAGGAGCAAGCAGCTCCTGTTCAGGTGTTTCAGTAGGAAGCAGTGGCTGCTGAGCTGCTCGTTTTCTGACTTAATGACAGGTTTATTTCTGCCTGACAGGAAGGTGTTTGAACAGTGAGAATCTTCAGATACACGAGAACAACAGAAAATTAAACAGCCTGTTGGTTTAAGGGGTGAAGCACTTTAAAGAATCCAGTAACAGTTTTAAAGTTTAAAATAGTAAATTAAAAACCAGGTACCATTCCAACATGTTATATCAGAATAAAATCCTGCATTTTGAGAGCTGTATAGAATTCTATTTATGTTCCAAGGAGAAATACTGGTTTCCACCAAAGACTCTATCAGCCTGTTGAATACCTTCATGCCAGTTGCACAGGAACAAACATTTAAATTTCTTTCAGTGTAAACAACTTCCTATCTAGAATCCTCCAGAACACCAACATTTTCCAAATATCCTTTTGTTTAGGTCTAATAAGTTTCATCTAAGAGCAAATAATATTAGCACATATTTTGTACCAGAAACTTAAAATCATAAACAGCTGTCATGTATATTTTCCATATATGATTCCTACTTTGCAGCAAATTTCCTTACAAGGACATGTTGATATCCTTATCCTTTTGGGAAGAACAGTTCTTATTTCCTCATTTAACAGACAGCACTAACTATATTGGGCATATGCAAACTCTCTATATTATGATTTGCTTGAACTCCACCCCTCTGCCCTCACCACACATATGATAAATCTGCACTTTGAGCCAACTTTAAATACAGAATAATGAACCAATAATTATCTTGTGAGTGAACCAACACTAGCTTGTATTCTTCCCTGAATAACACTTTTTTTTGCAGAAGAGAAGGACTGCTACAGAAACACGGCAACATTCAAACCCTTTAAAACAAAAGGTAGATTATTTAATGCATTAACAATGTTAATCTGAAGATAAATAAATCCACAACAGACTTTCAAGTTTCTTTTGAGATTTCCTTTTTCTTTGCAGAGAATATTTCTGATATTATACAGTACTGAGAGGGTGTTCTTTTATTTTCTTAATGTCCAGGTGAAAAGCAAAGCTCAGTTCTCTCTGCTCTCTTTGTGGAACTCCTCAATGCCCTGTTCCAGGCGTGATTCTTTCGTAAGCTTTTACTTGAAAGCGGAGTGGTGAGCAACATTAATTTCAAGAATAACTGGATGGTTTGGTCCCTGAGTCATCTTCTTGAGAGCCCATACTCTAAAAGGGAGAGAGTTAGTTCTGTTCAGAAACAGGTCTGCAGGCTTGAGAAAGACAGTTCTTTGAAGTGAATAGGCAGGAAAATAAAGTGCCTATAAAATAACATGCACTTAATTTTCTGGTTGAAATCACTGCAGGACTAATTAGGAAAAAGCACCTTCAAAAATCATAAATTATCTTTACGATGTGTCATGATGTTTATGCACATATTATTAATAATGTGTAATAACAACACTGTAAATACTGACATTCAGTACAACATACTGCACTGAATTAATCTCTTACATACCCTTACAAGACATTAAATCCATTACCTTCTGCACAAACTGAGGGTTCACAGTGATCTCTTGATCCATGGCTTTCAGTCGTTCATCAAGCTCTATACATTTCAGCATCTTAAAAATATGTATGAAATGGATTACTTTGTCCAGCTTGTACCTGATCTTCAAGACATTTCACCTCTGTGCCCCGTAGAACAAATAACTTTTGCCACCACTAAAGTTCCACATCAAAATGTTCTCATCCCTCACCTCCCAAACAAGTGTCAGACCATTTTTTATTCTCTTCATTTGATTCATGTCTTCCTAACAGCCCTCTTTAAGGCCATTGATAGACAGTCCCGTGAGGCTCAACCACCTTAACCTACAGGCAAGGTTATTGAGAGCCAGTGGAAGTGATCCTTGAAGTTTAAAACCCTAAAAACAATCTTTCTAATCCATTCAAGGATCTTCCCATCACCAACAGCAGTCAGTCTCCTGAAACAGCTCAAGCTGTGCAGGACACAACAGGGAACACATTGACAGAGAGAGGATTAATCTAAAACTCATGAAAATACTGTGAAATACTCAAAAAGTGATTTACAGTCCTCACTCTCTATATCTAAGTTACTACACTGGCTTCTGCCAGCAGCTCTCTGATTACAGACTAAGGTTCTTTGGTAAGAATTCTAAAAGCAGTAAAAGATTTACCTCCTGATCAATGTTATGAAGCATAGCTGGATTGTTATATTTTTCAGGATTATCATGGAAACAGACCATACCATCTTTCTGATTAATACTTGCAAAGATTTCACCATCTTCTATCTGAAATGACAGAGAATTTCAGGTAACTACAACACACAGACTCTTTGTGGAATTGTCTTTAACTTGGTTGCTTTTATTTCCCACAAGTCCCTAAAACCACGATTCATGCCTTATCTTACATGGAAGATAGCTTTTTTTAGATTTTTTGAGAACAGTCTCAACACCACAGCAGACTGCCAGCATTTCCTCCACCCTGAAAAAGAACTGCTCAGGATGTGTACTGCCAGCCCTATCAGTAATTTTGGGACAGTTTAGCCAAGTCAGAGGTCTTACCATGTGGAGGACGTATTTTTCTGCTTCTTGGGGCCCTGACAGCTGCACTCGACTTGCCATGTCTTGTAATGACAATGTTAAAAATGTCTGAAATTTAGAAAGTTTTAAGATGTTAGAACTGGATTTTAAGGATTTTCCTGTTGATGCTTCATGGCCTGTGTAACCTAACTGTGGAAGTCTGATGGGAAGGAAAAAGTGGAACACACAATTATTAAAAAGCTCATGAGAGTGAGTCAGTTCTTCCTCCAGACAATAATTTGTTACACTGAGCACATATGGAGTCATTACTCATTCCTGCAATTTCATTTTACACCAGTCCTAACCATGTCCAACTTCTATCTCTCACCTTTTTACACAAAAAAGGTGACTCTCCACCCCTTGAATTTCCTTCAAGAGATGCATATATAAAGCTCCTTATGAGATTTTTTTCTACTGCAACAAATATCATTTGAGCTTGCCAAAAAAAACGCTTTCCTCAGTCACCTTTCAGGATTAATCTGATCTCTCAGCTGAAGGACCAATTCACTTCAGTGCTTCTGGTTTCCCTTTTATTTCACACTTCCAAAATCTGTCCTATTCACTCACTCCTTTCTAATGAAGTGGCCTGTAAAGTTCAGTTTTCCTATTTTTTGAATAGGAAAAGGTCACTGGGTTGCAGCGCTCAGTTTTTTGATTATCTACAAACACCTCGTGGGCAAACCCCCCTGACAGACAGACTGAATCACCTTTTAAATAATGCATAAGCAGCCAACTGATTTGTCTTCTTATACAGGGCATTCTAGTCTTCTTTGTTTCAGACACAAATCTCAGTTTAAGTAATTTCTCTGATTACTATGTTATCATTTAGCTCTAAATTGAATATATTTCAGAAATACACTCTCAGAGGAAAACTGTTCACAGTTTCTCTTACCTTGGTTAGCCTCTGAATATTCTTTTTGTAGAGAGATGACAAGCATTGCTTAACCAGCCCCATATTGTTATCTCTTGTGAAAGTTTCACTGTGTTTGTTCACCAGATTTCGAAGCTCCGAGGGTTTATTGGTTGAATAAACTTGAGCTAATTCATGGTAAGCATTGCTAAGAGGCTGCAATTAGAAAAATGAGAACCCTTCTTAAAGAACACAGTGTTCATCCAGCCTCACAAAACCTATTCAGTGCTCCAACACTAAAAGCCATGCAGGCACTGAAGTAAATTTAAGTAGCTTGGGCATTTCTCATAAAAAAGACAGGGTGCCCATACATGGCTTTATGGCAATGACAGACACTCATGCACTAAAATCTGTATTACTGCAGTGTAACATTTAATAAACATCATTCCAGGACCTCTGTATGACAGTTTTACTTACAGCAGTGTGAAAAAACTCCCTCCAAGTGACCAGCTGAGTTTGAGGTAAGTATTGCCAGTAACTGCCCATCCATTATATTTGTTCTGCCCTCTAAGACATTCATCCTTGACCACACTGGGTCACAGCATTGACAGCAGAGACTCCCAGGGTGAAACCAGTTCACCTAAACTACCTTAAAATGTTTTCAGCATGTTTATTAGTCTCTGAAGTTAGAAGAATTTTGGAACTCTCTAGAATTTTGGTCACAAATCAAGAAACTTTGTGTTAAGTAAGAACTTATAAGTGTGTTACTTAGATCAGAACTCTCTCAGCAGCAGTTTTGTCTCCCACCCTACACCTCCTAATCTGAATGCTCACAGACTCCAAACTTGCAGTTCTCCAGAAGCTTTTATTCTTTAAAAAGCTGGGGTTTGGGAATAAACTGTTTAGCATTTTGTGCTTCAATCAGATGAAGTTACAGGTCAAATCCTTTCATAATGACACTGCAGCTTGAAAGCCAATTGAAATCTCAGTATTTTTTAAATTCAAACATAAAAAGCTATAAAGGAATGTGCAGTATCAGTGAAAGGAATGTTGATTAGTACTACTCAACACTGAAGTTTTTCCAAATTTTAAAAACCTGTATCACTGACATCATACAATCATAGAATGATTTGGGTTGGAAGGAACCTTCAAGTTCATCTCACTCCAAACCCCTGCCATGGACAGGGACACCTTCAACTGTTACACATTTACAAATTCAGATTTGTTGATCTATTATTTAAATGCATTTGCAATACTTACCTTAATGAATCTACCAACTATCTGGGAAGTGTATTTTGGTAGCTGCTGAACTTTACCAAGTAGTATCAAAGAAACTAGGATATACTTTTTATATGATTCCAACATAATATGACTGACTGCCATGGCTGGAGTAGTTATTGCCTAAGCAAGAGAGAAAGAAATGGAACAGAAATTTAGTCTGCTTACTGGTAGGTCCTGGTAACTACTGCATGAACAAAAAACTCAATTTCAAGCTGCATGTAGAAAGGATACAGTGACATATGAAATTCTCCTTTGAGTGCTGAAGCTTAAATAACTTCTGTCAAAATTAATTATCCAGACATACGCAAAAGAAAGGAAATTTTATACAAGCTACTCAAAACATATCAGGTTACAGTGGTGCCTGTCTTAAAATAGACCTGCTCAGACAGAATCAAAACTTCCTTCCTTGGAATATGTCTAAAGTTGTACCAGATCACCTGTAGCTACTCGTGAACCTGGATTTACACAGACCCTCAAAGAGGTTTTATAAAGCTATTACATTATCAGAGGTCTGCAGAATAGGTAAAAGGAATTTTAGTTCACTATGATACTGGAACTACTCAAGAGCTGACCCTCACTGACAAAAAAGAAAAATGCTGCACCAATTTGTTTTGCACATTTCACAGCATTTCCTTCATACACAAAGTTTTCCCAATTTTACTATTTTTGTTTCCTTCCCAGATAAAGCAAAACCAGCAAATATTATAACAGCATTGAAGAAGCAAAACTCCTTGCATAAAAGTAGCAAAGGCCTTAGCAAAACCACTGGACTATTTTTTAAGGACACACAACCGTGTGTCAGCCCGTGACCCGTTTCTGTGCTGCAGTTTCAAACAGGCAGCTGAAAAATATTTATAGTGAGATAAATTCAACATCACTCTTTGAGCTGCACAGCTTTATGGTGCAATAAGGCTGTAAGAGACTTTCTTAAAGGAAGACACCTCCAAAGACAGTTTGCTTGTGCCAGTTCAAAGCTGCTGTGTTTTCTCAGCACTGCTGCACACCTACTTTTGCCTTTCCAGACATCACACTTGAGACTTACTGTTTCATTTCAAGTTACCTGTTCATAAAAGTAGAGTGCTCTTTCAAAGTTCTTTAGCCCAGTGTATATCATCCCACCATAGTAGTAGTAACATAAAAAGTGCTTCGCATCATATGCCCCATTCTCTTTACAAATATCCATCATGTCCACATCTAGATACGGGAGGGCAGGTTTAAAGCATTTTGCTAACAAACAGAGCTACAAGAAAATAAATCAAGTTTACATAAATTAGCCATTTCCATTCAAGTTTCCATGAGAAGGGATTGAAACTAAATTAATTAGTACTACAGCATAAATATCATTCTCCCATGAGTTAAAAAACAGAGCCTGTCAGTAGTGGAGTAACACAGGTTGAAAATCTTTAATACAGATTATGAACTGTTATAAAATTATCTGACTCCTAAAGAAATTAAACTCTGACAAAACTGTTTGAAACTCCAGGACTGCCAGACTACTGTGCTGGCAGCACTAAATATTGCTCTGAACATTCCTGTCCACCCCTAAATCCCAGGAGCCAAAAATGAGACAAAAATACAAATCCAGGCCAAAGACACCGAGACAAACATGTCTTTTGTCAGACTTGAGCAGACAGTAGCTGGATATTACACTGATACCACCCAAGATAAGTTCAGTGTGACTTTCAGCCCACAGAGAATGGATGTCAAAGGACCTTCTGAAGTCATCAACAAAATCAAAGATCTGAGGACATGCACTGAACATTTAAAATTAGTAATTAATCTGTATATCAGATTTGGATTTTATTTCAGTATATCATATTATTTAATACAGGGAAAAAACCAAACCAAACAGAAATCCAGTTGAAAATCCATCCTTACACTGCAGTATATGAACATGCATTTCCTTGAAGATTTATAGGTATTTTATAAACTTTTATTCTCACAAAAAGCCCCTCTTATCCCCTTACCTGGCAGAGATCTGCGTGTATTGAGGTCAGCTGGTTTGTGTTCATCTGCATCTTGTCTATGGCTTGTCTGAGAATGCTAATTCCTCGCAGGGGCTGTCAGAAATTACATCTCTTTCAGATAATTTCTCATAGATGGCAGCACATTGGATCTTATGTTGACACTTACAAATGAAAAATAACACTAATTGACAGGTTCCATTAAGTAATAGTTAACTTGAGGTTCCCTTTTTGTAGGATATCGCAGTCTCTTGGAAAATAAAATTAACCTTGGCTATACAATTTCTCCTGATAAAGCCCTCAATTCTGCTCCACAAAGCCAATCTCACCAGGAATAGTAATGTGTATCAATAAAAAAATCTTCCTTGACTCCATGACTCCATCTAAACTCCCAACAAATACTAAAGACAAGGTTCTACTTCACTCCACTTAGAGGTAGAAATCAAAACTGGTCTGTCTCAGGCTAGACTTCACCAAAGTGGCCTGAAAAAGCCAGGATTTTAGCAATAAAACCACTGGTCAAGTATTTCTTAATCAAGTTTCCTGCACATTTTAAGGCATTTAATTATGAACATTATATAACACCAGTGAGAATAACACTGAAACTAAAATCACTGACTCACCAGTGCTAATAACCCTTGCAGCTCTCTCCTCTCCTCATTCATTGTCTGAAGAACATTCCTGGTACTACAGATCTCCTAAAAACATGTTTTTAGGTGACTTTTCTCCCCCCAAAATTATCTTCCTTAGGTTTTCCTTAGAGAAATCTTGGGATTTTTTACCTTTCAGTAAACTTAACAACTAAAGAGCTGCACAGAAACTCTTGATGTGAAGTTAGTAGCAAATCTTTATGGAGTAAGAGGCTGGTAACACCCCCTTTAAGCCTTGGGTTTGGAGAACCTTATTTGTACTAGATGATACTTGCTCACCTGTTTTCTCTCCACAAGGGCATTTGTTAACTGGTGGCACAGGCCAGCAACTAAACATGGTAAAAAACAAACAAAAAACCACCTTAATGAAAAATCAGTATTATCAAACTATCCAAAAATATATCAAGTCTGAAATTAGGCTTAACTTACAAGTGTCTGTTGCATATCTAATGTGTTCTCCATTGCAAGTGCTGATAAAAAGCTGCACCTGTGAGAATAATGTTTCGAAGTCAGGGATGCTGGGCATAGAAAACTTCACAAACCTGAAACAAAGAAACAAAAGCATTTATTGCTTGGAAATCCATAAAAAAAGATTCATTTTCATTCCTAAGTCTCTGCATGTAGGTGCTTGCAAACAAATCCAAAGTGCTTATGAGACATGGCATAGGATTTCCCCAGTAGCTGCACAACAACATCTGAAAACATCTTTCTATGCACAACATAATTCACAATTTAGTGCAAACTACAATGGCAAAGATAATTCTCAGTATTATCAGTATTTTGTTTTGAAAGAGTAGTAGAACAAGTACTAGAATTTTGATCTTTCCCTTAAGAGAGAATTTTAAAATAGAGTGGAACCTGCAGATAGTTCACTTGAAGTCACATAGTTTGAACTTCAAGACTAAATATCTTTACTTTAGTTCAGCACCCCCAAGGCAACTCAAGTTTTATCTTAAACTCCAGACAGCAGCAAGAGCCTCAGTGCTGTCTAAAGACAAACACCCAAGACCCATGATAAAAGCCTGTTTTTTACTGGAATAAAACGTCTTGCTCCATGCTTACAGTGTATTAATGACCTGAAAATAAAACTTTAAAAGCTCATTCTGTATCTTTTTGCTGAACACATATGGAAAAACACTTATCATGGAATCCCAGAATGGTTTGGGTTGGAAGGGACCTTAAAGCCCACCCCTGCCTTAAATTCCAATCCCTGCCATGGCAGGGACACCTTCCACTATCCCAGGTTGCTCCAAGCCCCATCCAACCTGGCCTTGGACACTTCCAGGGATCCAGGGGCAGCCACAGCTTTTCTGGGCAACCTGTGCCAGAGCCAGAACAAAACTTTGCTTGTCTGACAGTTCAGCTCATTGCCTGAAGTTTTAGTATTTACTTAAAAGCAAGCAACACTTACAAGACAGCAAGAACACCTAGTGAGTGTTCCTGTACATCCAGGGCACCGAGCACTGTATCCAGATGGGAAAGATTTTTTGCTAGCAGCTCTCCACTTTTATTGATCAGTTCACAAAGCTGGGTCATTTGCCCTGAAAAACAAAAAGCACTGTTGTCAAAGTCTAATTAGAGAATATTCACCCATTCCCACCCCTCATTATAATCTGCTTCCCCATGTAACCTCAGGAAATAAGAGTATCACCCAAAGTTTTAATTGTCTTTAATAAAACAGGCATTAATTTTCTACCCACCACATGGGTTTTTTTAATAAAACAAATACCAGAGCTTGTTCCTTGCTGGTCCTCAAGCGCTACCCAACTTTCAGGTCTGCTCATAAGCATTTTTTTGAAGTAGACATTAAAGTTACAACTAAGTACCTACAACAAAAGTATTTAAAAACCAGTCCTTAGATTTACTTTGTACAATTAAAACTACAATGTTATTCTATATGCTGTGAGCTATGAACACAGCATGAAAAGTGACTACTTTGAATGAGGGAGGTATGGTAAGCTCCAAAACCCTTATAAAGAAAGCAGATCCATTCCCATGAACTGCTTTCAAACTCCTCCTCCTCCAGAATTAATTGAATGAATTAAAACTACGTCCTTCTGAAGCAGGGTATTGTTTCAAGCAGAGTATTGTTTCAATGTTCAATCCTTGCAGATTAGAGAGAAAAAACGGAGGTTCTCTCACCCTTAACAAAAGTCTCCATAAAATGAGGAATAGTGCCTCCATTCAGAGAGATTTACACTACCCTCAGCTTTCTGGCCTTTTCCTTTGAGAAAGGAAAAGCGGGGGAAATTCTAGCAATGAAATGTTACTTTTGAAGTGATAGAGGGATCAAAAATTCCAAAGGGGGGATGAGAGCCCAGAAACTCACTTCCAAAACCACTCTCCTCCATAGGGAATTTAAAAAAGGCATGGGAAGGAATGGGGCTTGTAAAACTCTCTGTGCTTTGATCATGGTGCTCAGGCACTGCAAAACCCTAGTTCTGGTGTCCTCCCTATTCCAGAAAACCAACCCTTCTACAGTTCTATCATTTAGCATTCCCCTAAAAAAACTAAACCAAAACAAACCCCAAACAGACTCTGAGCAAACTGGTGTAGTGGAGGCTGCCCCTGTCCATAGCAAGGGTTGGAAAGAGATGACCTTTAAGGTTTCTTCCAACCCAAACCATTCTGGGATTCTGTGATCTATCCCTCTACCCACACACACACACCAAACAACTTGCAGTCTAAGCAGAAATTCCAGTACCAGGCCCAACTAATTGTCCCTTTCTGTCACCTCCCAGGCAGCCAAATGACAGTCAGAAACCACCACAAGTACACACATTGCTCATGAGTGCTCTCACATCCAGCTGCCTGTCTGGCTCTGGATTTACTTTCACAGAATCCCAGAATGGTTTGGGTTGGAAGGACCTTAAAGACCATCTCATCCCAAACCTCAGCCGTGGACAGGGACACCTTCCACTGTCCCAGGTTGCTCCAAGCCCTGTCCAGCCTGGCCTTGGACACTTCCAGGGATCCAGGGGCAGCCCCAGCTTCTCTGGGCACCCTGTGCCAGGGCCTCACCACCCTCACAAGGAAGAATTCTTTCCTAATATCCAATCTAACCCTACTCTCTCGTTATTATGAAGCTATTCCCCCTTCCCTGTTCCTCCAGGCCCTTATAAATAGTCTCTCCTGTAGCTCCCTCCAGATACTGGAAGGCCACAATTAGGGCACCCCAGACCCTTCTCTTTTCCAGGCTGAACAATCCAGATTCTCACAGCCTTTCCTCAAAGCTCCATCCCTCCAATGATCTTGGTGGCCTCATCTGGACTTGCTCCAACAGGTCCATGCTCTTACTGTGCTGGGGACTTTCTCACAGAGAACATCTCCCTGGCCCATCCTTCATGGGAGAACTTCCATAAAGCCAACCAGTCTCCCCTTGAGCCTTCTGCATCCCCAAAACTCTGTGACAGAAAGTTCTCCAGCTCAACTACAGGAGTACAAAAACCCATCTTCCATCTGGTTTGTACCCACCCCCTGCAGGTATAAACTGTCTCTAAAGTAGAAATACTTTTTATTTATCAAGTGAAACCAGAGTAAGAGAAAGCTGGAGCTCAACCCAAGAACTGTCAGAGATAAAACCTGGGGCCATGGTGGGAAACATCCATTTTTGATCAGCTTCTGGGAGGAAACATCCCAGGCAGAGACCAGTCAGAACACATTTCACAGAGCATCAACACAAAGTTCAAGAACGAGGAAACACTGTGCCCACACACAGTAAAATTAGGAGTTTGGCAGTAAAACTAATGAATTCCAACTGTGATTATTAAAGTCCTTTGTGGACACGTGGTTACAGTCTCAGATCTGTCACACAGCTCCGTGGTGGGGCGGGACTCTCTGTCCATGCTCCGCTTGGAAATGTAGAGCAGGGAAACTTGGAAAATTCAGAAATATATCTTAAACCACACTTATCACAACCTGCCCGTTCATTCGGGAGGCGACAGGCTGGGCCACAAATCCCAGTTAAAGCCCCAGCGATGCTCGCTCCTCCCCGTTTTAAAGGCTCAGATTTTGGCAGGATCACCGGTGCGGGCTCCGCTACCGAAACCACCCCCTGGGAGAACCACGGAGCTCCGTGAGAGCACCGCCGGACCCTCGCCCCCTGTCACACCGCCGAGACCCCTTCGGGGCTGGCCCAAGTTAAGCCCGGCACGGGCCCCGCCGCCCCGGGGGTGCAGCACCCCGGACCCGCGCCTGGGGGAGCGCCGTGCGAGCGGGGCAGGCCCCGGCCCGCCGCCCCGTCAC
>VZSE01007449.1:8792-38328 GCA_013398275.1 Promerops cafer
AAAAAAAAAAAAAAAAAAAAAATCTGTTGACTAATCATTCACGTTATGTGCTTTGTACATTCTCAATTTTTTCTGAGAATGAAGCTCACTTCAATTCATTGGAGCAGTGCCTTCCCTCTGTACACAGCTTGGAATTCAGATCATGTCTGTGTGATCACAGCTGGTTTCGAATAATCCTCTTTATGTACTCTGTGGAATTGCTGTGTACAGTTTTAGGCACTGCCCTTCAAGAAAGGTGAAGATCAATTGGAGATTGTCCAGAGGACAATAATGAGAATCATTAGTCCTAAGAGTAGGAAGGAAGAGTGAGAATGAATCACAGTAAGATAGTTATCTCTACAGAAAAGGTGACTGAGTGCACTGGATTCAGGAGTCAAGGTGTAGGCAGGGGTGAGCGAGCAGCTCCAGGAGTGGCTTTCGTGAGGAGAGGCTGTTGGGCACAGTCAGTTCCAAAGGACCCACTGCAGAACACAGCTGAGCTCTGCAGCCATGATGGTAGCACCTCTGGGAAACTGGGGTTAGGAAAGGGCAAAACTCTGCACAGGCAGAGAAGGTGGGAACAAAAAGAGTGAGAAACAGCAGAGGGAACACTAAGGTCACATAAGAGGGATGTGTTCCAGACACCAGGGCTGGTGTTTTGCTGCAGCCCAATGGAGAGGACCATGCCAGAGCAGATATCCATACTGCAGCCCAGGAGCAGGTGGATATTATTTCTTGAAGATGGAGGAGCCATGCTAGAGTAAGTTTATCTTGAAGTTCAATAGCTCATGAAGAAGACACATGCTGGAACAGAGGAAAAGTGCAAGGAGGAAGGAGAAACAGAGAGAAGCCTTTAATAAGCTGACCACAACTCCCATTCCTTATCCCCTAGCACTGGCTGGAGTAAGGAAAAGAACCAACAGAATGAAGGTGACTGTGGGAATAGAGGGAGGAAAGTGTTGTTTGGATGGTTTTTAACCTTTATTTTCTGAAGCTTATTTGACCATATTTTAATTGGCAATACATTACATTAACTTTTTCCAAGCTGAATCCTCTCTCTGTCCTCATCTTGACCCATGAGATTTTTCATCCTGTTTTTTCCCATCTGGTTGAAAAGGGAAAGGGAGTGAACAGCTGGGTGAGGTATGACAGCTCACCAAGGATAACCCACTATGCTGAAAAAATAACAGTTCTCAAACACATAATGAAGAATAAAAAAAGTATAAAGTAACTTCTATTTGTCCACTGTGATACAAAATGGAACAAGGCCCTTACACTACAGAAAAAGAGCTTCAGATTATATAAGTACTAGGCAAAACTGCAAGAGAGAAAATAAGTTACTGAAAGAGAGTATTCAGGTGGGTGTTCAAGATTAGGTTAAATGACCACCTGTCAAGGATGCCTAGAAATTCTCTCAAACTTTCAAAAATATTTTCTAACAACTGTTTGCTATTAATTGATTCAAATAAATGAAAAACCTTTCACAGTCACGTATTCAATACAATTCTTGTATTTGTCTCATTTTACTATTTCTTTAAAAATGAGTTGAATTTTGCTTGTTTGAAAAATTGAAGTGCTTATCAAATTCAGAATCTGGAGGGCACATACATACGCTGTTGATTAGACCAAGATTCTAAATTAACTCTCAAAATTTTTACACATAGTATTACAGCAATTATTAACTTTGAGATTATGTCCTAATCAGTATTTCAAGTCACGCTGAGTCAGGCTCAGTTAATTATTGCTTTGGTGCAGGACAGAGAGAAGCAGTGGCTGCCCAATGCAAATGAGAGGCTATGGCCTGTAGTAGATGAGTCTGCACTACATTGGCTTGTTCCTGACAGGAGGCAGAAATGAAGACTGAAAGATTCTTACCCAGCTTAATTATCTACACTAATATTTTACAAAATAAGTTTTGCTTTTTATTACTTTAGAAGCTATATTAGAAAGGAAATTATAATTGGTGATTGTAACTGACCATGGTGAAGGGCATATTATTCATAATAAGAAAATATACAGGAAATTTAATTATCTAACTATTCAAATTCAGACGTTTTGAAGAAGATAAAACAAAGATTTTTTTAATTAAACAAATTTATAGGCCTCTTCTACTTTACTACATTCTAAATGATGATGCATTCCTGAATGACCACTTAGGGCATATGTATATGTAAAACTTAAACATGAGCAGTGAAGAATTTCCTGAGAAAGTTCTGGGGAAATATTCTTGAGAAATACATGCCCACTTACATTTGCAAACAGGTGGCCTCCCTTTGTTGCTCCATAATCCATCTTCTTGACACACTGCTGTTGCTTGTTGACTAGATTCTAGCTTGAAGCCCTCATTACATTCATATATCAATCTACTGCCCAAAGTGAACTCATTACCTATTACAGAACCATTCCCAGGGGACTCAGGAATGCCACAAGATACAGCTGAAAAGAAAGGAAAGAAAAAATATGAATAACTGGAATTTTATCATATATATCTTTAAAATATTGTCCCACCACCGAAATAAGGAACATAGATTAGTAATTTTGATGTATCTAATTTATAACAATTGAAATTAATTTTGCATCATATTTGCAACATCCTGATAAATGTAATGGTATTTACAACATTGATAAAAACTTAGAAGTGCATCTAATATAGACAAACATTTTATAAATAATTATTTAGTTCAATATAATCACCGCAGAGAGAGAATTTTCAATACAGCCTAAAGGGCAATGGTTTATTTGCTAGAGAAAAAAAAATCAGAAGTGTCCAAAGACATTTGGTCCAAGAAGCAATGAACTGAAAAACTCTTAAATGCTTTCTAGTAGCCTCTCCATTCTCTCAGGCTTTCTTTCAATCCTGTACTACTTCATCATAGTTTGTTCATATATTTCATGTTTGTTTGTTCTATGAATTTAGAACTATATTGTTAAAGAATTCAATTTAACATTTTTTGTCAGATAAGAAAAGCAATCAAATATAAGACTAGACAGGGAAGTGTCCCACTTAAGGACATTATTCAGATATTTTAAACCTTATTTACATATTTGACTAATTTATTTCAGAATTTTAAATATTATGTGTATCTAGGATTATCAATTTTCTACATAATAAAGGGAATTATTTACTGAATTATCTTCAATTTTTTTTTCTTCTTCTGAATTTAACTCCAAATGAACAGTTTTTCTTTCAAGATCATAAAGTTAAATTTGCTGTCAACTTAGTGAAGTTTGAGTAGCATCTAAGGTGGTTTTTTAGGCTTATATATTAATTTATTTAGCCAGCGTTCCTTTAACATTATGTTATAATTTACAATTTTTGGGCAGAGTATAATTATAAAAATGTCTATTTCAGTCACTTTTAGGAAAGGTCTCCAAGTCAAGATTGCCTTCTGTCATCTGATTTCTCAGGTCCCTTGCTTTTGACATTAATTTTTTTTAAAATTTCTTTTAACACTGTGTTTATTTAGAGTAGTTATTCATGTACAGATATTAACTCTAGGTCCTTTAATAAGTTACAAAAGCTGGTAAAAATTTTATGTTTGCCCCACAGCTCTTCTGAAGGGAAAGTTGTATTACCTTCTCTGCAAGGATGTTACTTTCTGCAAAATGGCAACTTGGAGCAGACTGCCTATCAAATTATTTACATTAATCTATTTCATGAGTTCATATAAACCAATATGTATATGTATGTACAGAATCACAAGCTACTCTGAGTTTAGCAGTTTACTGCTCTGCCGTAAATACACTGAATAAAAATCAGCTTTGCAGCTTTCATTTTTAAATACTTACCAATGAATAGTGAAGTTTTACAAATGAAAGTATATTTCCTTATCACAGTCAATGGTAAGAAGCAACTCAATATTTTAATATTTTAAAATAAAAATAAATAAATAAATTTCAACAAAAGAAATGACAGTGTTTGTCTGAAATCTGTTTCAGGGGTGAAGATTAGTATTTAAAAAAAAAAAATCTAGTTTTTATCACTATTTACCTAATTCAATGTAAATTATTCATTTCAGAACACATCATCATAGTACCATAAACACAACTCTCAAATTTGTTTTCAGTGTTTCCAAGTTGTCACATCTGTTGAATTTAAATTAAATACAACACGATTTAAATTAAATCACATCAACAACTTTTATTGTGATTACAATGAGGAGATAAAACCATTATTAAATGACAAATGATTAGTTAATTTCTGCTGTTCCTTCCATCTGGAATTTGTCATGCTGCTAGAGAAGTAGAACTATAGAAATGTTCCAAAATAAGCTGCCTCCTTTGTAACACAACTCCTTGGCACTTTTTGTACCCTCACCAAAACTGTTCTCTTATCAAAATTGAGTGCTTCTCCATCAGTGGGCAGGGGCTGAGACTCCTGCCAGTGGAAGGAGTAGTAATGGGGCAGAAAAGGTAGAGAGAAGTGATAAGGAAGGGGTTCTGGAAGTCCACTTTTAACTGCTCTGAATTGTGTTAGAGAAAGTGGAGAAGGGGAAGGATAAAAGCAAGTTCTGCAGCTTCTGGGAGCAGGTCTTTATATCAGAAGTCATTTTCTACAAGGTGACTGCAGCAGGAGTGGCAATTTTTCAGTTCTCTGGTGTATTCAACACAGTCAGCATAGGTGTATCTGGTTAAATGCTCTATATTCCCTAAAGATCAGCTGAATGCTTTATCTACAACTAGAACCAGCTCTGATATTGTGTCAGGCAAGCAATACTTGCAAAAAGTTTGTCTCCGTGCTGAATTGATGGAAAGTTAAACTCACACTCTAGTACATCATGAAACTGCCAATGCATTTCGTCATGGTTACTGTGAAAAGATTTCAGTGTTCCCAATGACTTGCACTATGCCTCCACTCATCCTAACATGCCTTACAGTTCTCTTCAGACTTGTGATGTGTCTAAATGCTTTTTGTTAAGATTTAACTTCTTGTCAATGTTTTCAGGTCTCCTTTCTCATACCAAAACAATAATCTCTGTGTTAAGTGCACATACATTTAATTGTATAAAATCAAAACTCAAAACTATGAGTCTATCCACCCATCCCATGTATGTGCTCATCTGTATATACAGGTGGACATAATTTTATTTCCCTCTAAATACTCCAAACATGCAATAACTTCAAATACCTTAGTGAAGCAAGAAGCTTTTATTATGCCATTTGAAAACAAAACAAACAAAAGAAACCCCAACAAACCAATCCAGGTCTGTTTATATCATGGTACCAGAAGCTAATAATTCTGTCAGCATTTGTTCTTCACCTCTAGCAATAACCTTTCTAGAGACACACTGAAAATTTCAAGACTGAGAAGCTCTTATGAGCAAGTTATTTTAAGGACTAAAAGATGTACAATGCCTGCTCACAGAGGTGGGCCTCTCAGTTATGTCAGGTCTGATGCAATGTCCAGTATGCTAAAGCACCTCAAAATTTATGCTTACCTGTTACACTTTAGCACTTTCATGCTCAGCACGTACCTCAGCCCTTACTGTGTCCCTTCTTTCCTTAGTTGTTTCTAAATCTTATACTGCTAAATTGTCAGGCTTTTCTCACTGCTGCTTTAGCTATTTACCATAAAAGCAGTTTGGGCATTCTGGCGCTGTTCCAGTTAGAATCTTATCTGTTTATTTTTTGTAAGCTTGTCTCCCAGAGCCTGGGACTGGAACGAAATATTCCTGTTGCTACAAATTTATTGAGGCTGGTAAAGGCTTTTAGAGCAGCAGTGTTAAAGCATATCAGCAAGGAGAGTTTCACTAAATAGCAAGTACTTTGAAATTTAAAGTAAAGTAAGCTGAGCCAAACTGACTAAAATGGCATATTTTCTTTGGACAGTAGAAACAATGACACTACTGTGCCATAACCAAGTATTTTGAAGCTCGCAGCTTCACGATTGTTAAACAATTAAGGATGGTGTGAGAAAATCTTCCGACTTGAGGAATGTTTCTTGGGTCAATGATTAGATGAGACTGACAGGTTCCAGCTGGGAGATGTGCATTCAGAGTGTTAAAAATATAAGTCAGCCTTAATTGTATCTGTTATCTTGCACAGCAGAAAAATATACTTCTTCCAATGCAAGGGGAAAAGCCTTTTACCTAGAAACTGAGATGTAGTTTTAGTTGCTCTTTCATGTTCCACGTCATACTCACATTTATTTCTTATTAAAACCAGCAAATTTAAGGTTTATGGCAATCCTTTGAAGTATCTATACACCTGTATTCCAGTAAGATGCTTACATATTATTTATCTTCAAAGTATGCAATTTCATTGCATATAGAAATGCAGCTGGGGAGTGCATTACAGCCAGACATTGAGTCTATTTTCATGTGCTGGAAAATCCCTAAAGTTAATCCACAAGCATTCATCATTCAGTGACCTGTTTCTGGCACTGAACATAGTGCTGGAAAAAGCATTTAAGTACCCAAAAACTGTAGTTAGAAACAGAGAAGTCCCTAAAAGCAGGATTAAAAACAAAAACATGCTCTGTGGCTTATGTGTATGATATCCAATTGGAAACATCAGAGAGAGCATTGACAATTCTCAGACTTGAATACATACAGAAATAAAAAAGAAAGTGAAAACAGGGTTGGGGGTAAAGAAAACTCATGAGTGGTCATCTAGTCTTTTCTACTATGACAAGTTAAAATTATACTTTATCAATCTTTATCTAATTTGTTCTTGAAAGACCTCCAATGATGAAAATTTCACACTTTCCACAAGCAATCTATTCCAGTATTTCACTAGCCCCTCTGAGAAAAGAATAAAAAAATAAAGAAAAACCTAACTTAGTATCCTGTTAAAGTAAGGTTAGCTGTAATTCCTCTATCTAGAAAGAACACAGATTAATGATTTCATTCCTCTTTGGAGCTACTTTTAGCTTATTGAAAGATTGCTACCATGTTTCTCCCTCAATTTTTGGGATTTACTTAGTCTAGAGTAATACACTTATTGATTCATATTCTGAAATATGGTCATTGGTTTATAAGAGATATCTGGAATTTGGTATTTTTAATTTGCTACTTACCTCACATTTTTAAGACTGTATGCTAAGAGGGACATTTTTGCAAAGTAACATTTACCAAAAACATAGAAGGTCCAAGCTTAATTCCATGCCCAAAACCACAAACAATTTTATGAGGAAGTAATTTGGTGGCCTCAAAGTCATAGGTCTTGTGCAAACTGTAAATGGGTATTTTCAAGCCCACTCTCCCAGGGCAGACATGGAACACAGTCATGGTCCTGGAATAATCTTTGTTCAGTACAGCAAAAAGTACAGAGATCTCTAGCTCCACAATGTATTTCTATACAATTCAAGCACAGAGGTGAGCATAATGACAGTACCTGGAATCAGCATTTTAAGCAGGAACTGTTGGCATCAGCTAAATTTGTATCATGTTTCTGTCATAGATATTGAGCCTTTCCAAGTATTTAAAATTCAGATGAGAACTTCCTTAAAGTAGGTACCTCCAGTTTTCTTTCATAAACCTACTAGGAAGTAACTCAAATGGCGAAGAGCAGCCAAGGGTTTTTCAAGGCTCTTTAAAATTATTTTCAGCTCTTTTACAAATGAGTGGGAGAGATCAGGAAGAACAAAGTCAAAAGCTGAGTCCTGTATAGGAAGAACAGGTGGGATAAAGAGGGGCATTTGCTCCTGCCTGCCAGAATAACACGGCCAGCCTGTTGCACTCTCACTGGTACCACGTCCCAGCCTCCAGACTTCAGCAACCCAGAACTGCTGAGCCACACTGAGCCTGACAACTTCCTTTCAGTTTTTTATTCTAACTGCTCTTCTTGCCAAGCTTTTCTTATATCTTCTCTTGTCATCTCTTCATCCCCAGCCTCAGTCTTCTCTTCCTACTCTCCCCCAGCATGGCAGGCTATACATGAGCTAATCAGGGGCTGACAAATGTCGTTGCCAGTATCAAAACTGGGGCCACACTATTTCCTCTCAGCAGCTACTTACTGTTATTATATAAGAATTGTTATTTTCTCTCCATATCTGTTTTAAAAGTAGCACAAATCATGTTTCTTTTTTCACTTCACAAATGAAATAAAAGCAATAACAGTAAGTTCTAATTTCCTAGATAGGAGTCAAGTTCTTTATACAGCATTCAGGACATTATTACACACATTTGCATTTGAGAAGACTGGAATTGAAAAATATCTCCTGACCCTATCAGATTAACTCATATTAGATGTTTTCATATTCAAATTAGATGTTGTTGTACTAGGTACAAAATAATAAAAAGAAAATTAGCCTTTATGATAATATGATTCAAAAATTAATTCTGACACATTCAAGTTACTAATTACAAATGTAACCTTGCAGGACTAGTTTTACAGAAATTTCTGAACTAATCAAAGGCATTTTGATTTAGAAAGATCCTATAATGAAATCCGTGAGCTAGACTAAATGTGTAATTTTAATTAATTTTCAAACAGAATGCATTTTGATAACAGGTACTAAATAAATTTTGAAATATGCTCTCCATTTCAGAGTTTTTTGAAAAACATATGCCTCATTCAGACATACAAGTTGGAATAACTGTGCCAGAGTTATAAAGTTATATATTAAAATGAGGAATCTTACACTTATAAGGAATTTATAGTAAAGAATAAACAACCTATTTTGCAAATATTCTTTTCTCCCATTGTTTACAGAAATCTACATACCCAAAGCCATATATGTTGATGAAATTATAAATACAGCTTCAAATTCAAGAAAAATCGTATTTGTGAACATGCTAGATTGCTAAAATTTCAAAGCTCCTTTTTGCACATAGTGATAAAATAAGGACAGATACAGTGTCTGAAGTATTTTATGATTTTCTTGAGTCCTCTTAAGTTCTGTTCAGAATCTATTAGTTTCTGAGGCTCTTTGACCCCTGGTTATCCACTATCAAGTCCTGGTATGTTGTATCAAGTCCTGTGCACATCTGTACATTTTCCCTCCTCCTTTCTGTGAATTATGCCATTTTGTCCTTAAAAGCGGGGAGTTTTTTCTTAAATTGTTCAAAGAACTTTTTCAGAAACCTCATTATGTTTGGACATAATTTTCAAGGTTAGAATGGAAAATTTGAAACACTTTCTGTGCCATTGTGAACAGAAAATTGTGAAAATAAAATGTAAAAATTAAAAATGTAAAAGAAAACTCAACATTAGACTGTTCTAAAAAAAAAGAGAGAAACTATGAAAAAAATTAAACTATTTAAGAATTTTTATGTGCTGGATCATACTTTCATTATAAAACTCTCTGCTATTTCATTGAACAATAGTGGAAGTAGCAGTAGAAGGCTTATATTGTCTGGATAGATAAGCAGTAGAAAGCTAAGGGATACATTTGCATAGAATTTGTGACAGAATTGAGGAATCACAAGATCTTAAATTCTGGATAAAAGTAAAATATAGGGCCTCCTTAAATTTATGGCCCCAACTCCCCCAGTCCAACAAGTATACACATGCTTAAAGTAACTGAGGTCCAGATTAAGATGCCAAAATTTCATTGCCTTTTGAAAAAAGACAACTGCCAGCTAGCCAGCAAAATAGCTCCCAAAGTTTCAGCGACAGTATTGACCAGATCAAATACAACAGTTTAGGCAGACAGGGCTTGTTTTCTTTTCCCATTGTCTAGAGCTACCTGAGATTCTAGCTCCTCCAAGATATCCTGCAAGCCTAGTTCCTATAACATAGGAGTTTGCACCTTTCTCTACTAGTGGATGGAGGACAGGTAAAACACTTCAGGACACTGAAAATGACACTAGACTTCTACGTCTAAGGAAATGAATCAAAACTTTATCCCACGTACAGATGTTAAAATTTTGTTTTAATCTGGAACAGAATTTTATCCTCCACTTTGCTGATCCCAAGCTGTAGGCCTATTCATCATTCCAGGTTCATTAGTGCAACGTGTCTGAATTTTCATTTTCGATGCCAGCACCAGGAACAACACCTGAAATGCAGTTCAAGTCCAAAAGCAGTGTTTGTCTCTAAATTTACCTCACATCCAGATCACACACAGATTCTTCCATGATTTAGTGACCTTCAGGAAGATCAAACAGAATCACATGCCGTATCAAATCACATATGGCATATATGTGGCATTATACTATATAACATGATGACATATGAGATTAGAAGACATCCTGGATTCTGGAAGCACAGATACACAGGTCCTGCTTGTGGCACACTGACAGTTTTAGTTTCTCCCTGGACTGGTAGGGATATAGCCACATGGCCCTTCTCAGCAGGAAAATGCTCATGCAGAAGAAATAATTAGCTGCCAAATTACTCCGTATAAAAGATAGGAACCCTATTCCTTCAAGTTCTTCAACTGTAGCCAAATTTCTGCAGCTTTGTACTTTTCTTACAAATAGCACACCCTCAACAGAAGAGTAAGCATCATGACAAATTTCAGCTGGCCTTTTTTTTTTGTTTGTTTGTTTGTTTTTTGTAATTCACAGAATAGAACTTCCACACTTCCTTCTTATGGTCTTTTTAGAAATATCTGAATCATCACTGAGACAGAACATCAACCAAAATATTTTCTTGAAGAGGACATAAAAACTAATGGTGATGTCTTACAAAGTTCAGAACAAGTAAAAACAAGTTTTAATCAATCATGTTCTTAAATATGAATGCTACTATAATTTCATTCTATAAATAAAGCAGACTAGAAGCAGACCCATGTTAGAATAGGCCATATAAGATACGGATAGAATTTGCAGCCTTCTTCCCCTTCCCCAGATCCCTGTTATTATCATAGAATCATAGTTTGGGCTGGAAGGGACATTAAAGACCATCTGGTTCCAAACCCCTGTCATGGGCAGGGACACCTTCCACTAGACCAAGCTGCTCAGAGCCCCATCCAACCCGGCCTTGAACTTCCAGGGATGGGGCATGTATGTTTGACAAACAGTAACGACTATCAATAAGAGCAGCAAGCTAAAGCAGACCCTGGTTCAGCTTCAGGATAGTAAAAACAAAAAAAAAATAAGAGAGAAAAGCAGTTAAAAATTATGTCTTTAAAGCACTGGTTATAAAGTTATTTTATAAAACAATAAAGTAATCCCTTATAACGACTGATTTTTATAAAATGTTCTGCAATACAATATCATGACCTGTGGTCTGTCTATAGGTATGTACATTACTAAAGGAAAAAGTACTGAAAAACTGTATTTCATTTGGTCTGTATTTGACTGCATGAATAGCTCTTAATACTTCAAGCCTGCACACATGAAATACACAAGTCAGTATGTGTTTGGATCAGGTCATGATGTCAGTACAGCAGTACTGACAATGCTGCATCTTTGTTTTGTCAAATAGCCTTACAATGGAATTACAGAAGCCTACTCAAGAAGAAAGCATTATCTTACCGTGGCAGATAGGCACAGGAGAATCCCACTGGTACATGCCATTTTGGTAGCGCCTGCACGTCGCATTATTGTGACCAATCATTCTATACCCAGGTTTGCAGTAATAGCGAACTTTGCTTCCAGCAGGACCACCTGTTTTATTTACAATTCCACCATTCCTCAAGGTAGGGTTTAAACTGCAATAAGGAGCTAAAACCCAAAAAATGAACATTATTAAAAATAAATCAAATGCACTTAATGTACAAAATTATTTATGACATGTACAAACTTTAAATGCCATTAAAACCAATACTGAAACCTTTACAGTATTTTGGAATCCTCAGTGAAGATTCAGACTACCTATAAAGAAGCATCATGAAGTTCAAAACCAAAATTTATCATCAAAACCAGTTTGTACTACTGCACATATGGAAGCTGCAATCGTGAAGCATATAGAATGTTCAGTAAGTTTGCTCACACTTAATAAACATTTTACTTCAAATGTGATAACTTTATAAATACAAAATTATTCTTTGAGTTACACAATATACAAGCCCAATTATAAAAAGCTTTATTAAAAATTTCAGTGCACTTAGACATGTATGTCAAAGTTTAAACATTTCATCAAATATGTTAAAAAATTTATAAGACAAATAACAATACACTGATTCTTCAGATGCATTTTTTTCAGGTTAAAATGCAGTTAACTTTTTGTACACATTCTCTCAAAGATTTTGGCAATTATATTAATTTTTACAAAGACAATATAACTTAACTGACTGCAATTTCTTAAATGTTGAATTTACACTACATATGAAGTAAGATAGAATGCAGCTGTTTGAGTTTTGAAATGAAAGTAAACCTAGCTGAACTTTAATCACTACTCTACTAATATGTTTTGCAGAGGGGTTTTTATGACTGGCATGGTCCTTGAGGACCTGTGACATATAAATGGAAATTTATTTTACATGGGCTGAGTAAGCAAAAGAAGTGCAAATTTTTTGTGTCAAGAGGCGAGTAATAAAGACCATTTTTTAAAATAAGGTTGTAGTATCCATCTGTAAGGATGGAATATGGATACCTGAACTGGACCCAGATCAAGCAGAAGTACAGTATAGTTTGACAAACTAAATGCAGAGTTGTAAAGTGAATCTGTTTGTAGAATGCAAACATTTATCACTGGATAAAAGCAATATGAAAAGTTACCTGGACTCCATACTGATGTACAAGTCACTGTGTATTTGAAGCAGGTGTGCACTATGTCAAGCTTAATGAGATTACCTTTTCAGAAACAGCATGGCAGGACCATGGCTTTCTGAAAGTAAACCTGACTGAACATCAACCACTGAAATAAGCCTATGAACATTCTTCACAGGGAAGACACTGTTGAGCTCCACTGAGAACTAAATGTCAATAGAGATGAGACTGAGACTTCAACTACTGTTGGAATACTTGCTCCATCATACTGAAATGTGTCTTAGGCCACATTTAATTAATTAAGGTTTGGGGCCATGTTCTGTGTCCTTTATAAGCATGGTGACACTCACTTGCCTGCCTAAATTACATTAATTATCAAATTACTCTTTAAAAAGTGGACTTGACATTTAAAGTAACACAACAAACATGGCTTTAATCTTCCTTTCAACATATTGAAAAATAAATAAGATTGTTATTGCAGAACAAGCAGGTTAAGACCTCTAAAATCAGCTCTAGTAACCTCTTAAGTGCTATTTAATTTTAAATATCCTACATCTTAAGAAAAGCCGGTGGGTTGTAAATAAATTATGCAATGCAGAAAAAACTCCAAATTTAGTACATCAGTACTGCAATTCTAGATATAAAATATTTGTCTGTAGCCTAGTAATACTGTTTAACAATTCTAACCGTACTGCTTTTCTGTATGGTACCTTTCATGTCTCCTTTTCTCTATCTCCTCCTATAACCATTTAATCTGGACTAGTAATTCTTTTATTTAACTGCTAACAGTGTTATTCTAACAGTAAATTCTTGGCTAGACATAAAAGAATAGGTTTTTTATGCATAGTAGATTTTTAGCATAACAGGTTAAATTTTGTGTTCTGATTGCCAGGGTATTTATTACCATGCTTTAGCTGTGGCTGATTACAACAATAAATATATATGACCATCCAGAGAGAGAAGCTTTAAAATGGCATGAAATATGGGACATTCAGGCTGCTGAATTACACAAAATGATGTCAAAATACTGAAAATTTCCTCGGGAGCCAAAGGGGAAATCTATCAGTCATAATTTTTGCTTATGTTGTAACAATTAATAATGCCTTGAGCCCAAAAGCATGGTTTAAGCTCTCTAGTGAATCAAGTGGTGTTCAGAGAAGAGTTAAGCAAAAAAAAAAACTTTTGAACTAAGAAATTTGTAGAAGAATACAAGAATGAAGACAAGGTAGAAATATCACTCAGAATTTACTTCAACATCCCTTTGAAAGTACTTAATTCCTAAAGCTTATTGTTGCAGATATTCTACAGAAATCTATATCCTCCTTTCCCAGATACTTTGATGACTGCTGTATATTTTCAGCTTTCAACCATCTCTTCAGCCTACTGTTACTAATGCTTACTTTTCCTGACAACCCAAGGTGGGTAAGTGGCAGCAGCTTCATGGACCTGTAGCAAATAGGGAAGAGGAGATCTGGGAACCAAGATGCCTTGGTAAAGCTTTGTGGTCATCTGCCAATGTGAAAGTTAAAGGCAGATTTTTGAGTGTGAATATAAAATTGACATGTGACGATGTGTTTGACAAGGTAGGGAGGTTATAATTGGAGAAAAGACAGAAAGAATTTTTGGCATGAAGGTGCTGATTTAAGAGCCATAACAGATTGTGCAAAGGCATGAGAAACAGGAAGGGTAAAGAAAAATCTCATGTTTTCTACCAGTAAAAGTATACTGTGATTTGTAGGGAGGGGTTGAAAAAGGGTGGAGATCAGAAAGAAAGGTTGAGGAGCACAGCTAGACTGTCTTGGCAAAGGTATTTTGAGCATAATGGGTATCAGGTTTGGGACAAAAAATGTATGATGAATGGGACTACATTAAATGAGGTGGATTCCTTCAAGTACAATGAAAAGTTCACTAGATAGCAATACAGAAAAGATCCCACATATCAGAAAGGGGCTCTGCTCCTGGATTACCAAACTTTACACTTTCATGACTGTTAAGAGTGTTTCTGAAACACATAACATGCATTTTGTGATATAAACCATCTATGTTTGGATAACTTATATTTAAAACATTTATTTAACATAGATCAGATCCATCTTCCACTCTTATAGAAATTCATTTAATGACATTTTAAAGTCATAGCAGTAGGCTGGTAGCAAGTCAGAAGCCAGCAACAAGGTTACAGGCTAGCAGTGCCTGTAATCCACATCCATGTAGAAGTCCCACTAAAACTACAGTATTTTGTGCTGCCAAGGCAGCATGATATGTATAGAAAAGGCTGATAATCAAAGCAATGTATTATGTCTAAGCTATAGATAGCTGAACACCTGTCAATGGGAAGTGGTGAACGAACTCCGTATTTTGATTTGATTGCATGTGCAGCTTTTGTTTTACCTATTAAACTTTACCTGTTTATCTCATCCCACAAGTTTTCTCATTTTTATTCTTCTGATTCTCTAGTCCATCCTGTATCTTGCTGTGGGAGGAGCGAGCAAGCAGCCAGGTGGGCCTTAGTGGTGTGCTAGGGTTAAAGAGTAATACAGGCGACAGGGAAACTCAGCTTTGGCGCCTGGAGCACCTCCTCCCCCTCCATCTTCACCAGCTTTGGTTTTGGCAGAGCTGTCACTCTCATGTATTCTCACTCCTTCTAGCTGCTGCTGAGTACATTGTTTTTTAAAGTGTGCTATTGCAGAGGCACTACCACCATCTGTGGACAGCTGCGGGTCCATGTTGGAACTGGCTGGACCTGGTTCTTTTGGACATGAGGGAAGCTTCTGGCAGCTTCTCACAGAAGCCATACTTGTAGCCCCCCCGCAACAAAAACCTGGCCACTTAAACCTGAGGCATAAGGAAAAACAGTGCTATTGGCAGGAAATTACAAATTAGCTAAGTAACCACTTATTTACTTTTGAATGAATAACCAAAAGTTAAACAAAAGCCTGTAAATGTTACAGTGGCAATGTCAATTTGAAAAGTAGCAAATGAAGTTCCCATCTGGTTCCCAAGTCCTTGTGCCTCCAGCAGATATGCCTGGTACTGTAGTGCACTTTCAATCCTTCTACCAGAAATTAAAAAAAAAAAAAAAAAAAAAAAAAAAAAAAAAAAAAANAAAAAAAAAAAAAAAAAGAATAATAAGAATCATCTACCTCTTCCTAGTTATGCTTTTACCCTAGCTTGCTTGGGCAGGAATGTGCATGCAGGGTTATAAATTATTGGGGATAATTGAGGCACGTTATGCAAATACTCTGCAAATTAAGAAAGAGATCATTTAATATCTAGGTGTTGGTGCAGTTAGGAAATGTATAATTTAGACTAAAATCTATACTAGTGCCTCTGTAATATGTCAAAGCCCTAAAAGAATACCCTGTAGCTGTAACGCCTCAGCTTTTTTCCACTGAGATTTAGCAAAAAGTTTATACCACCTGATAGTACACATACTATTAATACTAAGCAAACAGCTTACACAATTAAGCTTATATGCTAGAGAAAATATTAAGCATTTCTATAAAAGCTTCTAGCACTTTTTAACAGTGAATAAAATTTGTAACTAGAACTGAAATCTAGCTGTGACAAAACCACAATTTACAAAATGTTGTGCACAGGCATAGCGGGAGAAGAAGGGAAAGGTTATAGGAGGGCAGTAATTCATTTCAATAGGTTCTTCATCATGAGGAAGCCTGCTGGCTCAGTCACAGCTGCCACAGTATCAATAGCCTTTTTGGGATCTTGTATTTTTCCTACTTTCATGATGGTGCTCTCCCTCATTAGGATTCAAATCCAATTGTTTATGCTGCCGCTCACTGTTACTCTTCTTTCAGGCTGATTATTTCCATTGAATCTCATGTAAAATGGACAGAAGTTTAGAGAAAAATGCAGGCACTGTTAGTGAAGAGGAAAAAGCTAAACTGTTGTTTGTTCCTAAAACATAGCCATAAGGATAGCATATCTATCTCCAGTCCCCCAGTTTTATTGTTAGTCATAGCTAGTGCCATAGTAATTGATGAATTGAGCCTAGCAATTACAGACCACTTTTTCAGTACTGCAAAACATGTTTTGTGTACATGCAAAGGTACAAAATTTTTTACCATTCCTCAAAAATCAGTCTCCTTAATAATTTGATGTGAATGCACGGAGGAGTGGGTTGGAGACAAAGAGAACCACTCATTCAATGTCCATGTGGCAACAGAGAGTGTTTATTCTCAAGTCCTTCTTTATAAAGGGCATTTGAAAAACCCAGTCTAGATAGATTATTGCTCTGATCTTTTACACCCCCCTATTGGTCCACTACCTGGACCAGTCCTGCAACTTAGGAAGGAACGGAATTGGTTGAAGTTCCTGTCAGTCAACCCAGGGGCAAGTTTATGGACCCAGTTGTGTAGCTGAATTAATTTGCGCAGTACAAGCCAGCTTGTACTGTGATATAATGTGGCAACATCTCACCTTTCTGTCTTTAATTAAAATTGCAACCTGCTCTCTGTCATCCATCTGCAAGGACCCTGTGCAAATGGGGTGACAGAAGACAGCATGGGTTTAATTTTCGTGAGACCATGTATCACTGGAGCTGCAGCACTCACCTCTAGGATCTGTTAGGCCTAAACTCAGGCTAACATGTCACAGGCTATTTGCTCAGAAGTTACAAGTTACAACTTATCTCTAAAACAATAAATCATTTAACCCCTAAACCATTTAACCCCTAGAACTGTTAAAGAAAAACCCAGCTACTAGAAAAAACAATCTGGTAACAGAAAAATAGTTTGTAAACAGGAAAAAATAATTTGTAAACAAATCAAGTCCTTATATGAACTGTCACTTTAAGAGCTCCAGACTTCCATAAGGTAGGTCATCAATTGTTCTGGTTACACGGCTTTGTGATGTCTGTTGAGGGGACATCAGGAGGATGCTTCTGAGCAGGACGTAGTGCAGGCTGGACACATCTGGCAGGTATCCAGCATGTCCCAGTGTCCATTGAAATACATTTATCACAGAATTATTGTACTGTCATATGACTGATTGAAAGACATTAGAACATGATATTACTGAAGACTTAAAAGGGGGTGTACATTCACCCCAACCTTTTTTCCCCTTTTCTTTGTATTAACTAAAATAGGAACAAAACATGGATTTTTGAACAGCATTAATAAGGTACTACTACCTAGGGTTTGCTATTGCTGAAGGGTTTCTTTTTCACAATGAGAACTTGGAGGGCTTCTTCTGGGCGAAGCCTCCACATTTATCTCAAAGGAAAAAGGATTCAGCTTTTGCAAAGCCAAATTAGCTAGTACAGAAACACTTGGTTTTGATAACTTTCCCTGATAGACAAAGCCATAGCCTGGCCAGGGCTATGACCTAGTCTGGGAGGGCCTGATGGAACACCTCTCCTATCAGTAAAGGCTGCAGCTTGGCCAGAGCTGAGAGCTAGACTGGACACGCTTCTCTATCATATCTCTAAAAGAAATCCTTCAGTCATAACCTATAGAACAGGTGGTTCTGCTATTTACCTTTAGCTAAACAATCAATGATGCTATAAAGAACTTATAAACAAGTATAACTATGTACGCACATAAACAAATCTCTTGAAAGCACTAATTATCCTCCTGTTACAAACAAATTTAAAGCTATGCACACAGATAGTCTGTAGTCCTATAGAAGAGAGATAACAAAAACGAATCACTTAGACATTTAAGGACACTTACGAAGTTGTCTCTTGAGGTCGGAGGGAACCTAAGCTATTTATTTTAGATTTTGAAATCCCACAACTGAAACTGTAAGATTTTAGGGAGAGGAAAAAAGACTCTCAGGTTGTTGGATTAAATATGATGCTCGCAGAGTGCACAAAAACAAAACCAAGAAGCATTCTACTACAAACTTTAGGATATATTCTATAAAGAGTAGCATATATTTGAAACCTTGACTTAGCACATTTATAGTTTTAACCTCAGCACATGCAGATGCTGCAGTTTTCTCTTTTGAGGAAGGGGCTATGAAAGTAGCCCAATCCTTTCTTTCATTCAGCATCAGTTTATTAGAGTCTGTATGGTATGAGAACCTTGGTAGAGTTAAAGTAGTAACAGTTGAGGCAGCTGTGAGGTTTTGCTGAGGTATGTGGGCTAAGACTTCAGGACTGCTTTTGTTGGTATTGCTTTTGCCAGTGTTACAGTGATCCTGCTGCTTGTGGGGGGGACAGGGAACGCAGCGCTTCTTTTGCTGGTGCTGCCCCTGCTGGGGCCATGTGCTCTGTAGCCGCGCACTTGTAGTGACATCTCATCGGGACCCACCTCCGTGTGGTAGCAGCAAGCAGGCATGGCCAGTGGAGGCTGGATCGGGGCAGAACCATGCTCACTGGAGGCGTGGCTATGTTCCACAGAGGTTGGCTTGGCAGCAGGGCCCCACCTCTTGAAGTAGGCTGCATTGTGTGTGTAGGTACCTCCCCTGACAGAGGTGTGGCCAAGCTCCATGGAGTTGGGGGCATATCTTTGGGGTTGGGCCACCTGCTCTCAGGAGGAGGCGGTCCTGGCTCGTGTGTGGTCAGGGCAGGTGCTAACATGGTGGCATGGGGCGGCACCAGAGAGGCTGCCACGTGGTCTGACCCCGCAAAGTGGGGCAGCGTGGTGCACCTGCCTAGACCGGCGGGCGATATGGTAGCCCAGGGCGGCTGGAGAGCAATTCAGCTCGGCACAGCAGTCTGGAGTGGGCACAGAGCATGTCGGTGCTGCTGGAGCTGTGCAGTTCGCCCAGGCCATGGCGGTAAGCAGGACTCCATGGCTGGATTGTGTAATCTGTTTCTGCCTCCCTGGGCATTGTCTGGCCCCATGGCACGGGCAGCACTCGGATTGTCTCTGTTTCCTGGGATTCTTCCATTCCCCAGGGCAGCCCCACCTCCCATGGCCGCTTCGCAGCAGCCAGCTGCGGTCCCACTGCAGCAGGGCGCGTTCTTGCAGCAGCTGGGGCCAGCCAGTGCTGGTGCAGTGGGACATAGAGAAATGACTGTGCTGTCGCCCAGTGCGTCTTGGCAATGCGGCATTTCCCCGCTGCCTTGCCCTGCAGGGGAACACCCCCCCAGCAGTGCATCCCAGTATGGGCTGGCCCTGCAGCTCCGCGCAGCGGCAGAACTCTTGGTCGGCATATGGGTCGGCATATGGCATATGGTCCCCCCTGGGGTGGCTTCCCAGCTCCCCATAGAGGTTTCGCGGCACTCTGTGGCTGCTCCACCCATCCTCTTTCACTGTTCATAATTTAACTGTTTTAACGAATCCAGGGCGATTCTCCATGGCTTTATAACATCAATGGGTGTGCCATCATCAATGGAGGCTGCTGTAAGTATATTTTGTCCAGCGTGCTCCCAAATTGATTAGTCTAATGATGTTCCTTTGGACACATCCAATTCATGGCTCTTGCACCATGTGAGCAGGACTTGCAGAGCCCACTCATTGTAATTAATCCTTCCTTTTTAAAGGAAGAAAGCCTATACCTTCAGAACGGGGTCTTCTGGTGCAGAAGTCCAGGCCTCCATAGTCCCAACAGCAATTCCAATCCACAAAATCAGGGTTTGAAATCATGCAACACTCTCCGCTGTCTGCTGAGGGGAATTTCACTGCAGCTTTTCACTGCCCACAGTAGTCCCACCACTATGCTGCTGTCTACCCAGTGCTCCCGGCTCTGACACCATGTTCCTGGTTCTGACACCGCGTGTCCCGGTTCTGACACTGAAGCCCCGGCTATTACGCCATTTGCCTCCCTGGCTCTCTGCGTAGAAAATGGCTGCTTCGCATCACGTTGGGGTCACCACGTGTGAATGAGTGGGGGAGTGGGTCAGAGACAAAGAGAACCACTCACCTGATGTCCATGTGGCAACAGAGAGCATTTATTCTCAAGCCCCTCTTTATAAAGAGCATTTGAAAAACACGGTCTGGATAGATCATTGCTCTGATCTTTTACGCCCCCCAAATCCTGGACCAGTGATATGCCTGCAGCTTAAGAAGGAACGGAATTGGTTGGAGTTTCTGTCAGTCACCCCAGCGGCTAGTTTATGGACCCAGTTGTGTAGCTGAATTAATTTGCTGTTGTTGCTGATTTAATTTGTACAAGCCAGTGTGTACTGTGATATAATGTGGCAACAATTTGATACTTACAAACCAAAATTTTTACATGAAGTCTATTCATGTAACCCTGATATTGCTTCTTTACTTTGAATTAATGAATGAAAGCCCACTCCTTTCACTGCCACATATTTGAGGGCTATGATGTGACAGGTTCTCTTTGTTCCCTCTTGCACACTCTCAATCACATAACACATAATCCAGTACTGCAATATGTTTCTTCTTGATTTTTATTATTAATAAGGGAAATAATTTTGGCACTATTTAGATAGACTACTTATTTTCATGTTACCAGATTCATATGCAGCCTGTTGAAGAAATGAGGGGTTTATTTCCCCCCTAGTTTTTAATTTATTTGTATATGAAGAAAAACATAGTAATGAGAGTTGTGAACTGCAACTCCAGGAAATTGTAAATCTAATAATTGTGTACTGAATTGCAGCTGAAGTACTGCATAGCTATTAAGGATCAAAAATTCTCACTTCTGAGTACTCCTGTGTAAATCTAAGGGTTGTCCCTACCACTACATTTCAAAGGGCTCTCTCTGGATCTGATAAGAGAACAGGTGCAGAGAGGAGTATTAATTGGAGAAGTATTAATGTGGAGATCTTTGGCACACTGGGAAAAAATGGAGAGACCAAGTTCTGTGTTTACCTTAAAATAGAATGATTTCACATCCTTAAAATACACATTACAAAAATTATCTTCAGAGAAACAGACATTATATTACAAGTTCTATTTGATGCTGAACGGTTGTCATGACTTTAAGTCTAGGTGGAAAACGGTATATCCACAAAGTATAATTGAACAGAAAGTGTGAACAGTTACCTGAGTAACGGATCTTGAATCCTTTCTTGCTGGTTGCATGATCAGTTGACCAGCGGAGATACAGCTGATTCATTTTGCTTGTGAAGTTCAGTTGCCCAGTATGATTTCCACTCAAAGCAACCAGTAAAGGGCTTTGCCCAGAAGAACCTTCAGAGATAAATAAAGAAACTATTGAAATTTTAAAGTACTATGTGTTTAAGTAATTCTTTCCATATTGTAATTCAGCTCTGTATGTGAACACGGTAGAATAGGAAATAGCCAACACTTCCTTGTCAGGGAAATAACTAATAGATCTCAATTTAAACTGTCCATCTGGTTTTAGGTTTTCACTCGAGAGCATTATAATGTAATAACCAAGACTTTTTATCTTGGTACAAACAAATGGAAATATAAAGCAATTAGTGATTTCTCCAGAAACACTGAAAAAAAGTAGCGTTTTTTTTAAAAAAAGTATTAATTTGTATTTGACACAAATACACTGAATGAGGTTGTGTTTCTGCTCCTTGCCCTTTTAAATCTATAATTTATTTAAGCTCTTTTATAACTAGCGAGTAATAGCAAATGTATACATTCTTTGATACTGTACATCTTGCATAATTTAAACACCACCATATTACATAATGAACACAGTAACTAAAAAAAAGCTCCATCACATGTAAGACCATCATAGTTTCATTTGGAATACACCTATGTACAAGTGCTATGAATTTGCATGCTTCACTAGGACTCAGCTCTGTTAATTAGTATGCTTATTATAGTTTCATTTTAGAGTAGTGTTCATTTATGGTAAATACAAGATGCTGAAAAATTGTGTCCTGGTCATAAACCACTATCTTCACCAGAATAAAACCCTAGAGGTACAGATAATGGTTTCAGGACTAATTATATAACAACATACATACAAGAGAACAAAAAAATTCATATATTAATCCAATCTCCATCTGGAAGCTTTCTTAAACATTAAATGGTGTTTTTTTCCTCCATATGAATGTTATGTTTTCTCCAGCTGATGCACTCCCTTCCATATGCTCACCATGTCTTTTGCTCAATGTTTTTTCAAGTTTAAGAAAGCTATGTCGACAAACATTATCTTGGTCAGAGTTGCTATTACAAAAAGAGCTTCTTCATTCATTTATTGCTGAGTTTGAGCAGCTACAGCCTGATCAGGTCTTCTTATGTTACATGAAAATACAAAAAATAAAACTGAGTCAAATGACACCAAAAAATTGAATACAATTGTTGTCAGCCCCACCCAGTTTAATTAAAAAATCGTGTATTTTCTGACTGGGACATTTCAGGTACAAAAGAGAGGCTGTGGAAGCCACAAAAACACAAACATGAAAATTATATCTCAGTTCTTAGGAACTGCATTTCAGTCTCCATAATGACAATACTACAACTAAGTAAGTATTACGAAAAACATTCGAAATAATAATTGCATCTACGAAATAAAAACAAATAAGCATTGCTTTAGGCATAGGTTGCCCAGCATGCCCTCATCAAAATCCTTCATGACTTGTTTATTTATCATATTGTAGAGTTAGTGTTTGATGATTAGAGTGTAGGATAAATGGCAAGGAATGCTAAGGTCAATTCCTATTTTTGCTTGAAAAAATTATTTAGAACATGACATTTGACGCAGTTACTCTATGTTTCACTTTGGATTTTGTAAATCTGCTTAATACCCTTGTTACAGTTTGGAATGTAAATGTTCTTTTAAAATTCTCAAGGGACTAAAAAATAGACTTCTACAAATAAAGAACTACTACCTACAATAAGGTGATAATCCTTATTAGTGATCATGAAATTATTTTGCAGCACCATATGTCACACCATATTTTTTGGTCATTAGGAGATCAGAGGATCAATTCAATGTATTTTGGTTTGCTTTGTTTTTTCCTGGAGTTGAGTTTCAGTTTTTGTACCTTACCTAGCAGTCAGCTCTTCAGATGGTGTTCAGGAAGGTCAGCAGCATGACTCAGTTGTTCTTGAATCTGACATTTATTTAATTATTATTTCAGAGTTTGTCTATATAAGGAAATACTCAACACACTCAACTTCTGGTGCGGTGATGTTCTCTTGAATATTAGATAAAAGTTGGCATTTCCTTCTATTTTCAGAGATAGATTAGTTTTGGTTTATTTCACAGAGAAAAAAAAAATATTTTCTGTATTAAATTAATGCTATGTAGTGTAAATAGCCTGAATGCAGTATTTTCAAGTTCAAAATACTTTACTAATTATGTTCATGTAACATTTATAGCTTGTCTGGTTTAGAATCCAGATAGGATTTTCTAAGGGTATGAGAGGTAAGTGGGAATAGCTAATGGGCTTGTTGCTCCCAGTTGACCAGGGTGACTTTACTGACTGGCTGCCTACCCCGATCATCATCCAGCTGCTGGAGCACCATAATGTGCAGTGCAGTCAGGTAGGTGTAGTCCCTGCTGTGATTTGCATTCCAAAGCTGCCTCATAAAACAATCAGAGAGGAGTGCCTTAGCAACACTGATTCCCTAAATATTTGTCTTGCAAATCTTTATACAGTTTCTGCATAAAGTTTGATGATATATCTTCACCTGTTATAGATAGATCAGTGCAGTTCTACTAACCTAGATGAAGCAGACTGTTTTGGATCACACAAGGCCCCACAATGAGACATATATTTGTTGCAAAATGCAGCAACATTTGAGTTTGAATTATAGCCATCACTGGAAGCAGTATAGCCACATCAGCATTGCCTTCTGCCCCCAAAAACTCATGCTGAGATGTACAAATAATTAGTCTAGAAAAGCACATTGCTAATGTGGCCACAGGGGCACAAAAGTATTTCTGCAAGGCACTGCAATGGGCCATATCTGAATATCAACTTGTTGAGAGCTCGCTCAGTAATCTCCACACGGCACTGTAGTTGAGAGGTTATAAATATGTCATTATCTTTTTCACTTAAGGTTGCTGGTAGGTGGTAGAAAAAATTACTTCTGCAGAGCTGCAGTAGAGATGAATTTGTAAGAATATTATTTCATGCCATGAAATTAAAGTGTTTAAAAATGTAGGAACAACATTAGTTCTTCTCTCAGATCTATTATTGATAATCTGGTTTCATTACATTTAAATTCACAGGAAAGAAAACAAAAACATACATCAGGAAAATTATGCTGTTTCAACAGAATTTATCAAAAGAAAACAAAGTGATCAGACCACTAGAAAAGTTCCAATAATGTTCCATATTGTCTTTGATACAAAATGAAATGAAGGAAAAGCCAGTCTTAATAGATTTGTTGCAGACTGTTTTCTGCTCTAACCTGACATCGACTAGCATACATGTTATGAAAAAAAAATGCTAATGAAGTGGCATTTTTAAAAGCATTAAAAATATTGTGGATTTTTTGAGGATGTTTCTACCGAAAAGGTGAAAAAAAAATTAGTAATTTTAGACATTAAGATCTAATACTTAAGAAGAATACTTAGAACAAGATACCTCAAAAGATATGACCTTTTCGTATTTTTTCATGCTCTTAGACTCCCATAGTGAATATTCATCATTTCTATCATACTTATCATATATTCTTGGTTAATGAAGGAAGATATGATCATGGTCTCTGAATGAATAAAAATGTATTTAAGAACAATCAGAGACTAGTTATCGTTGTCAATCAATGAGAACATCATAAGTCATAATAAGTTTAGAATGAAGTAGAAAATAAGAATTAAGTAGTGCCCTTTGAGAGGTGACAACACTAGAAAGTGAGTTTTGGTAATTTCTTTGCTCTTTGTCCCAAAACAGATGAATACTTCAACAGTCGCATATTCAAACAGTGAACAGCATTGGTCTGATATTCTATGGAGAAAGCAGACAGGGTATTTGAACTCAAATTTCAGTATTTAGACTCAAATCATTGTATTCATTTGGGCTTCTTCACAAGAAATGAACCATTACAGACCAGCATGTTAACTTCTACTTTCAGACACCTCCATACATTTCCCAGGAAACAGAAAACTGTGACTTTTCTAAGGAAGCTTCAGCTGTTACTGCTCCTCCTGTAACAATACCTAAGAAAATTTAAAATCTTCACTGTCCTGAATACATGTATAAAACTTTCATTGGCTAATAGATTTAGATTTAAGGCAAAATTAATAGGAATTCTGAATTATCTTTTAAGTTTCAGATATATCACTGCGTTATGAACACAACAATTGGAAATCAAGGCCCACTCCACCCAGTATTTGTTCTCGTGTAATTAGATGGAATTTAAATCTCTCTTACCATCAAATACCTCCAGCTCATCAAATTGCTTTTCACTTTGAAACATTTCTACAAAAATGGAGATGTTATATCCTGGCTCCACCTTAATAGTCCAAGAACATGTCTGAGAGTTGGGGTAGGTGCCTGGATAACCTGGACTGAGGATCACTCCTGATGACTCTGTACGAATTTCATTTGCTGGACATTGTGCTAAAAAGGACACAAAAAGAACACTAAGAATAGCAATGAAACAAAGTACTTCTTCTCCATGAAATGCATGCTTCAGGGTCAATTTCCAATGAAAACATGTTAAAACCATATTCTAGATGGAAGGGGAAAAAGTTCCCTATAATATGCATGGAAACAGGACCACTTTTATAAACCTTGCATTTAGGAAACATGATATTAATTTATTAATTATAGTAAAGCATCTATCCAGAAAGAAATGTGTTACATCCCAAAGCAGTTTCAGTCAAGGAATTCACATATGTTGGTGCAATCATTCACATTGGTGAGGTAAAGTATCGGTAAAACTTTTTATTTGGAAGTTGTATTCTGTTTGAGATCTTAAAAAAATGACTCAGCTTTAAAAATTAAGCTGTTACATGAACATGACAACATACTGAAACATCTAGACATACCAGATCATTTGAAAGTACACAATTTTTATGTAAAATGTTCATTTTGGATACAGAATGCTCCAAGTCATCCAAGTAAGACCTTCTTAGCAACTACTTCCCATTATTTAAAGTCGGAATTTTAAATTTCACCTGGTATTCATAGGGATTTATGATCTCTCCATACTGAAAGGAGTATAGTATATTAAAATACTGTAAATTTTATATCATAAACACTGGTTTGATTAGGAAGTTTGGTTAGTCATTATTTTTCTTTACCATTTTGCCTTTTATGCAGGACTCATTTCTTCAAATCTGTTTCCTGTTGAAGTCTGATACATTTTGTCTACAGTTTCAGAATATATGTTCATTTTAACAATGTTTTTTTGTGTAAGATTCACAAATATATCTTGACAGAAATGCATTCCTGGAAATCATCTGTCACAGTACCCAAGCACTTAAATAAAGTGAAGATTGTAAAAAAGGTGAAAAACAAAACAGAGGGAAAACTGATCAGCGGAAAAAGTATACTACAAAGGGAAAACCCACACATAAATATCAGAAACAAACATTAAGAACTGGATCAATTCCCTCAGAAGACCTTCTGCAAACTTGGAGGTGAAATTTAGGTTCAGTCATAGCTAAAAAATTTCTTCAGTCAGAGAGAAAAATGTCAGCCAGTGAAAAGGAGGGATGTAATATGCAAGTGAGAATAGGCCATCAAGCAGGGGAATTACATCTGGGTTGGGGAAAAGATAGTAAGCAAATAGTTTTTCTTTGGCATATATCCCTTTCTGCTATCATTTTACAGTACTGGCTGCAGCAGACAGTATCCCTAAGAGGCAAAGGCATCTTTCATAGAAAATTGCGAGAGAGGGAAAGCCCATGGGACAATGGTATATAAAGCTGTAAGAATTCTTTAGACAATCATCCAGGGATTGCCTCTTCAGGTAGAAACACCTGTAGTAAAGCTACACCCAGAAATTTCACACAAACTTCTGTCTAAAAATATAGCATTACATGTGTTTAATGACAGGAGCTGCTTCTCTCATTCTCTTAAAATGAAACACACTGCTACTTTGAATTCCTCTATTCTTCAGAATAAGACAAGAATAGCTTGGTGAAAATACTGTCAAAAAGTGCCCTGACTCATAAATCCAAAAAAAATGCAGTAAACCAGCAAATTCTGAAGGAAAAAAAATTGGGCAGAAAAATATCATCAGATAAATAACAATATTTTTTCCCCCAGTGTTTCCTGTCAGACATGAATAAAAGTGCACATCAGTGATGAAGAGTAGCTGACATGACACAGTTCCACAAACTGCTTTATCCTGTAGTATCATTCCTTATGCTACAGGACTACTTTAAGAAGGAAAATGGTGGTTTTTACTGATCCAGTGTCAGCTTACTTGGAAAGTTTATTAAAAATGGTAATGTCTACTAGAGCATCTTGAGAATTAAAAGCCTGTCTTCAAAGTCAAAAATTACAAGAATCCTGGAGAAATAAGTGATGCTGTCAGACTTTTCACAGCAAGACACAGTGATTCTTTTCAACTGGATAAACTGTGGTGTAGAAATGGCTACAATCAACTAAACATGACAAACAAGAAGTTGCAATGTATGGGTCATTTCGAATGGGATATGGCAGTGTAGGAAGTACATCTGGAGTAGTTTTGTAAACATGCCAAATCTAAGCACTAGCAGCACAAATGTTAAGGATACAAATGTCTTTTGTTGCCTGATTTTCCTCAGCATCTTAGGGAGTTTTGGAAATAACCATTGGTCAAATTACACATGAAACCATTTATATAGTAGTCATTCAGATTTGGGGTTTGCAAACAAAATCTGAATGTTACACAGATACAGTCCAGACAAGACTAAAGCCTGGTGATCTCATTACTTGGGAAGTGTAATAGTACAATTCTTCCAGAGAAGCTTACAGTTGGGTTAATATCAAAGGCTATTATTGTGTCCTTTACATCAGTGCTCTTTCAGCTAAGTTACCACAGACACAGTTTTCAGACAGGTGCCCTCTAAGTATCTTCTTAAGAACTCGCTGAATGGACTCTATTTACTTACTCCAGTATATGAAGTTTTTGGAATCTTGCGTGGAAGATTATCAACTAAGAATAAGATTCAAAATTACACTTTGAGAAGCCTGAGATCAATGTACAGTCATCCCCAGAACACTGTCATTAAGTGCTGAGATACTGTTCACTAACTCAAGAAGTACATTGCAAGCATCTTTAAAAAAATGAGTCAGGGAAGGAATGAAATGAAAACATCGAGGAAAGTCAATAATTCAGAGAAGTGAAAAATGTTAGTTTCTTTTGGGATAAAAGAACTGCCATAGAACAGGAAGACACACTCAGGTAGCACAGACACTGACTGTGATCATCTCAGAAACCTGTGGCAGTACTCCAGGTAAGAACTGGTAAGTATGGCCTGCCAAAAGAAAAAGAGATAGGAGTAGGAAATTTTAGAGGGGAGAGGAAAGGATAAAAACCCACAGAAATTACTTTTCCTGCCTTTTTCTTTAAGCTGCTTTGCTCTTGGATTATCTAGTTTTTCTCGTAAAGACATCGGAGACAAAAAGTGAAGGAAAGATACAAGGAAATAGTTTATTTACTAGGTTTGAAAAAATAACCAAAAATCAAAAGCAGGTAAAATTAAAAGCAGGTAAAATCCAAAGCAGGTAAAAGTTACGAATAACAGAGGAAAACTGCTCTTAGCTGTCTCATTCCTTGCAGCCAAGTCTTGAGAAAGGAGGACCTGAAACTAAATTATTCACCAATAAATGTAGAAAAATGTATCTTTTGCAGATGTTTCCTCATGCCCTTTTCTCATAATTGAGGAAAAGTATGATGTTGCTTTGTAATTAAGAACATTTCTTTGGTGAGTGAATATTAAAAATCAGCAGCTTAAAGGTTAGAGTATTTCCTTGAACACATCATCACATGTACACAAGAAACATTTCAATTCAGTTATGCCAAACTGATTTTTGCCTTTTTGCTTTTATATATTCTTTATATATTTGTAGCTCTGTAGCCTATTATTGTATAACTACATAGATTTGTAGCTAGCATTTCACCTACTCTGTTAGACAGAAAGTCAGAACACATTCCTAGAGTCTCCAATCCTCTGAGGACCAAGGTTAAATTCTCTGGGAACCAAGGTTAAAATGGCTGCTCAGGACACTTTCTCATTGTCTCGGTTTGGGAGGAAGTGAGTTTTTT